>JAVQJS010047485.1:0-14602 GCA_036024795.1 Galaxias rostratus | reverse complement strand
CCCGCCCCCCGCCCCCCCCGCCCCCCCACCCCCCCGCCCCCGGGCCGGCCCCAGGTTGTACCTTCGATCTATTAGGCTTTACTGTCGAGCATAGGTCAAAGCTTGGAAGAGCCAGATTGTGTCAGTGTGCCATAGGGCACTTAATAATTACCTTGTGACTACATTTTAAATTCACTTAATTTCCCTCACCAACAGACAGTTACATAATCGTGTCTCAGACTGGCTCATTAAATCCATCTTTTGCCTCATCATAGACAGACCCTTTTAAATTGTTACACTTACAACCTTTGCTGAAGTTCTGTCTGAATTCAAATGCTGCCGCTATTTCTGCTGACTGTAGAAATTGGATCAAAAGTGTAGATCTCTGGAGATTTAAATAGAGCTCTCTAAAGTGTTCTCCACAAAGCATCCATTCTATCCCACCATGTGGAATGGTTAGTGGGTTGGTCTGTTAGGGAAGATTGTTGACCCTCATTGAAGCTAACCAATCTGTGTGTGTGGGTGTGTGCGTGTGTGTGTTTGTGTGTGTGCAGGTGAGAGAGTGAGCAGACGGATTAAAACTCAAACTCTTTCCTTTTTCCCACCTTTTGTCACAGCTCCCTCAGGAAACAAACTCAGGAAGACCCATTTGGAGTCAGGCACACAATTCTTCAGTTGACACACACATATATATTGGCTGTGTGCCAGACCTGGGTTGTTGTTCTGCTGAAAGATTAACGCTCTGGAGCAAATTTTCATCCAGGATGTCTAAGTACATTGCTGCATTCATCTTTCCCTCTATCCTGACTAGTCTCCCAGTTCCTGCCGGTGTAAAACGTCCCCACAACATGTCGCCACCACCATGCTTCACTGTAGGGATGCTTATTGCCTTGTGATGAGCGGTGCCTGGTTTCCTCTAAAGATGACGCCTGGCATTCACACCCGTAGCTTCGGTTTGGTCACTCTACCGTATGGTGGATAACAGCAGAGATGGTTGTCCTTCTGGAAGGTTCTCCTTTCTCCATAGAGGAACGCTGGAGCTCTGACAGAGTGACCATCAGGGTCTTGGTCACAAACTGGCAGTTCGGAATATCCCTACTTCTTGGAGTCGTTGTGTGCGGTCCTGGAAAGGGTACCATCCAGTGATTCTATAGATCTGCTGGGGCACTTCAATGCCTATGTGGGTGACAATGGATAAACCTGGAGAGGGTGATTGGGAGGAATGACCTGCCCGATCTGAACCAGAGTGGTGCTTTGTTGTTGGTCTACTGTGCTGGACATCAACTGTTTAAAACAAACACCACGTTTGAGAAAAGGGAGGTTCATCAGTGTACCTGGTACCAGAGCACCCTCAGCCGCAGATTGATGATTAACTTTGTGGTGGTATCATTAGACCTGTGGCCGTATGTCTTGGACACTAAAGAGAGGAGTAGAGCTGTCAACTGATCACCACCTGGTGGTGAGTTGGATCAGATGGCGGCGGAGACTGCTGGACAAACTTGTATACCCAAACATGTAGTGAAGGTGTTTTGGGAACATCTGGTTGAGGTTTTTAACAACCACCTTCGGAAAAACGTCTCGTGCATCCTGAAAGAGATTGCGAACATTGTTTCCAGGAGGACCATGTTCAACACTTCTATTGTGGAAGCCACTGCTAGGAGTTGTGATCGGAGGGGCATCGGCACTTTTATGGCAGCAACCAATGAACCCGCCAGCGGTGAATGAAGCCATCAAACTGAAGAAGGAGACTTCTCGGGCTTGGTTTGCCCAGGGGTCTCCTGAAGCAGCTGATGGGTAACAGGCGGCCAGAAAGCAAAAACCCTGGTGGGGGAGGAGTTGGGGGAGGCTATGGAGAAGGACTCAGAGTTTGAGATCTCTGCCCGTTGATACATAGAGGAGATCTAGAATCAGATCACTTAACATTTACATTTCCAGAAAAAAAATTGTTTCAACACATATCTACCCTTAGATTTCTTGAAAATATATGTAAGGATTACAATCCGAGGACTTGGTTTGGTGGAGCTGGGATACTGTCTACTAGCGTCGGTGTCCCTAATGCCTTTATCAAAATGTTAGACACACTTCACTTGTGCTTCACCGTGCACATCTTGACAGCCTCTCTTTGGGACACTGACATGTCTCACAAATCTAGTGGATTTTATTTTGATCTCCTTCGAATGCTACAAAGGCTCTTTCATAAAGCCCAGTCCTCTAGCTCTGCCTTTTAATCAACCAGTGGCCAAACGTATCACCAAATTGAGCCAGCTTCTGGTGCAGGTGTGAATAATAGTAATATTTCTCGAGTTGCTCTTAGAGAACATAAGATCAATGGGGGGTATCATGGTGGTTCTATATAGAAGGTTAATGAGGTGATACATTCAGACTGGCCTGGGTAAAACTTGTGACTCTGCGCACAAATCTGTCACGCTTGTATCCACGGTGATTTAGGAAGACTGCAAATCAGACATTGGGCAGTATGGCCTCTTGGTCAATTTATTGTCTGCTTGATTGTCACCTTGTTGATTACAAAGTTTCACTTGGAAAGCTGGAACCCTTTAAATGTCTGCAAGTGATGTTAACTTCTGTACTCTCTGACATGCAACGTGAAGATGATTTAATGTCATAGATAGATTAGTAGTTACATAAAGATTTCTCACCTTCAGTCCTTAACTTTGTCTCTATGATAAAGTGTTCAATGTATCTGCAACTATGGCAGCCATGGTTACTCTTTATGTTGTGTGTACAATGTGTCTGTGTGTGCGTGGATGTATAAAGTGAGAATTTTCTGCTCCTCCGAACCCAGATGAAAAATCAAGCCAGTTCCCAGGGCTGTTTGCAACTTTCAGAAGGAATTGCTCGAATGAACTTTAGGGGAAAACAAATGCCACCTTCTTGTGCGATCGTCACATCTGAGAATCAGAATTGTTTCAAGAAGGATTGCAGACCCAAAGAAAACATTTATTTTAGATTTTTTTTTTACACTCACTTTGATCGGCTTTGGAACTTCAAGACCTTTGAAGGCTTTGGGCAGAAAGATTGACAGTACATAGCAGTAAATGAGAACAAGTCGAGAGATATAAACGCTGTGGAGGCTGAGAAGGGCAAACATATTGCATTTTAGACGCACAGAGAGTTACCACATAGAGATGCACTAAAACACGGTTCAGCAAAAAGTCACCACAGGAGGGAACTGTTTCCATACAGCAACCGCCCATACCTTTCTTTACTGCTTAACTTACTTTTGATACAAGATTGACATATTATTCTACTTTCTTTTGGTTCCAGCACTGCTTTTATTTTGTGTGATAATATCTTTGAGGTAATTGGTTTACCTTTCTCTGCCTCAGCAAAACAGACACACTCAGCTACCGTATTTGAACTAAGATAAAAGGTAAAAACAAGTTTAGTCAGCTCTAATCATTGCACAAACCTAAAAGGCAAAATCAAGTTGGTTCTTTAACGATAACAGAACTTTTTTTTTTTTACAAATAAATATTTAAATATATTTAGTATATAGCTATGGAAAATACATAAATATACATAGACAAATTTCATACATCAAATAAAAGCCTGATACACAACATTTGGCCTCCCTGCAAACAACTGGTGATGCAACCGTCAACTGGGAATAATTTACTTAAACAATCACTGCAAAATAACATCAATCCCCAGAATAATGTTTTGTAATTTGTGCGTACATTCTCTTGTGTGATACTCTTCAATAAACATTTGTGAAGGAAATACCTTTACATAATTTCTTTCAAAATGATCTCTATGACTCACAAATGTGTAAATCTTGCAAATGCTAGGCAATGTATTCACCCCCAACTTAAAGTATATTTATGCCCATTCATGGGTTGCTCGTTCAAATCACAGTGTAGTATGATGTCCAGTGATTGGGCTACAGCATTTCAATCCTTGTGGTACCACTCACAGTGTGGTTGTCCTGGAAGTGCAGGTCCCGTTCCGAAACACCATATCCGAAGCTAAACACTCCTTGGGGAATTCCCTCTGCCCCGTTGTGGTCTGTCTCCTCAATGTGACAGCACAGTAGTCCACCTGCTCCGCGTCGAGGCCCGACTCCAGCCAGCGGAAGCACACAATCCGCTGGAACGACCGGCGAAAATTGTCGGACACAAAGCCGTAGAGGATGGGGTTGGCGCCACTATTGGCATAGCTAAGGATGACAAAGAGCTGGGTTACCATGGGGTTGGGCGGCCGGTGGAACACGCTGACCAGTTGCACAATGTAGAAGGGCATCCAGCAGAGGACGAACACGGCCACCACCAAGAGGACCATGCGCGTGATCTTTTTCTCCGAGCGCCGCCGCTGGAGCCAGCCAGCCTTGAGGCCCACAGCCCGCATGCGCGCCACCATCAGGCAGTAGCACAGGCAGATGGCGCCTACAGGCAGCAGGAACCCCAGCAGGAAGGTGTAGACCACAAAGGCCTCTGACCATGCCGCCTCGGGCCACAGAAAGTTGCAGTCTACGCCGCCGTCCTGCGCCGGGACCGTGTCGGCGAAGATGATGATGGGCAGGATGACGAGCAGCGAGAGCCCCCACACACACACGTTCACCACCTTGGCCACAGTGGGGCGGCGGTAGCGCGCTGCCTTGATGGGGTGCACCACAGCCACATAGCGGTCCACGCTCAGCACCGTCAGGCAGAAGATGGAGGTGAACATGTTGATGCCATCCACGCTCAGCACGAGGCGGCACATGAGTGAGCCGAAGGGCCAGTGGCGAACAGCTGCCGACGTGGCTAGGAAGGGCACACTCAGCATAAAGAGCTCATCAGCAATGGCCAAGTTGAGGATGTAGATGTTGGTGGCCGTCTTCATCTTGGCGTATTTAAGGATGACGTAGATGACCATGGCGTTGCCCGTCAGGCCCACGCAGCAGACCAGGGCGTAGATGGAGGGGATGATGATCTTACTGGCGTCAGGCTCTTGCTCATAGTCCTCGTAGTCCATGCTGGAGTTGTAGAGAAACCCCGTAGGGTAGCCGCTGTAGTCATGGCTCCCATTGAACTCCATGTTTATCAGGGGTCTGTCTGTGAGTGAGGCAATTGCGGGATTGGGGCACTGCTGCTCGGGAGTCTAGTGGCTCACTGGTGTAGATACAATGTCACTATAACAAAAGGAATGCAAACAAAAAATGCTTTAGTCACTGCTGTGCTCACTTTTTGAAGTAGATCAGATGTTTGGGACTAAATAGCAAAAGGCTGCATTCTTTGTAACTGGGTGAGGTTCCTCTTGGGAGGATGGGGAACGTCTGTACTGTTTTGCGTTCATCTAGCAGTTTGTGAATCTTAAGGCCAGGCTTGAACTAAATAAATTCCAAGGCCCCAAGTTACTCTTTCCCATTTATCTACATAAATTTCCCAAAATCAAGGCCAACCTTGGCTTCAACTTTTTTTTCCTCCAGTTTCACAGCAAGGGTATCGTGCTATCTGTGTAATTATTGGCAGCACCGGAACATATGACATTCCATTGCTCATCTGTTGCAGGTGAATTCACTAAGGCTAATTCATTCTAAACCAGGGAAAGGTCTCTGGATGTCACTGTGATGCAATAAACTCACCAGAACATTCAATTTGTCTAGTGAGAAGTGTTCCAATTAACTCTAAATATGACTATTGTGTTCCATTGACAAGAACTTCAATGTAATTCATTTAAATTAATTGTCCATGTTTTCCCTGATTAGCTGTTTCCAAGATGCTTGTTTGTGGATTCTGCAAGAAGATGGACCATGTTGCCTTGCCAACCAGGTTAGGATTCGGTGTAATAGCGATGTTCCTTGTGGGTGGCTGAGCTGGGCATTGCGCTGTTGAGTAAGTGCATGGAAATCTCTGTCTTTTTCTCAAAGCTTGGCCCTTGGATATGTTAGGCATCCATTTCCATTGCACAGTGTCCAGGAAGCCTGCAGGAAAACACAAATAACTGATAACTGGACCATTCTCTGAGGGACTGGCTTGCCAACAAAATAGCTTCCTAAACATTTGGAACAAAGAGCTGGTATAAAACATTGGGTATTAGAACATATTTTACAATATTCTCCAACCAAATAGTTGCAGGATATGCATTTTATTTCACCCAACAACAATTATACATTTTCATTCAAAAAGTAAAGGGTGTGTTTACTAATGTGAAAATACTTTATCAATCTCGCCAACAAACACGAATGTCCACAGGTTACATTAAGTTTACATAGGGCCTATGTAGGCCCATTGGTTTATTGAAAAAAATTATAATAATAGTGACTGACACACATTGACCTCGCAAAATGATCAATGTTAACAACTGCCAGATGGAGAGGCAGATCAGCCTGCAGCTAAAGGTACAAGTAAGAAAAATGTGGAATAAAGAACTCCACGAGAGGGAACACACTGGCCAGGTGGATCTAGCCTTCACTTCCCCATCGTATTCTCCAGGAGAGCCTTTGGATGCAGAACCAGAGAGACAGGTAGTGGCTAAAAAGAACATGGGGAATCAGAAACACATGCTAGATGGGTCGAGCTGATGGAAATTTGCAACAGGAATGTAAATAGCACAGACTCTCTGAGAAAATGGAGCGAGTCAGAGATACTAATCTGCACACCTGGGGCTTGAGCAACCATCCTTTTCTTCTCCGTAGCCCTGCATGACTGGTTGACACCCTTTTCCTTCTTCCTCCTTTGAAACTTTTACTCTGCCTTTTACAGAGTCCACAAAATACTTTGGAACAGGCAAGCCAATGGGAGAGCAGCCAACTAATTACTGCTGTGCATGGAATATGAATGACTTTCTGAAAGCAATCCGTCCCCCATTACACTAACAAGGGGAGGGTGCCAGGAGGGCTAATTTGAACAGCTCCCACAGAAGCTGTGTGAGGAGAATACAGAGGTTGATATCAAACAAACAGCAAGATGTGTGCGTAATGTGCATGTCATGTCAAAGATCATGATCCACTCATTGCTCTTATAAGCGGCGGCTGTTTCTTCTCTCTCTAGCATCAGATGTGTGTGTGGGGATGTGCTTTTCTTTTGTAATTTGTCTGTTTACTGTCTTCAAACTTTTTATTGAATTATCAGCGTGCACGGTTTAAGTCTAGGAAGAGAGAAAGAGACGAGCGGAGAGGGGAAACGAGGAGCACGGATAAGACCGTGTAAACATTGGACTTTTGACATTACTGATTCCTATCGCCCCTTCGTCTCACCTTTGTCTTCCTCCAGTGGCCTCAACGGGCAGCCCTCTAATTACCTCCAATAAACACGAGGCCATTCCTCAAACCCTGTCAAGACTCTGCCTGACTCCCTCTCCCTTCAACCTTCCACTGAGGGTGAACATGGTTCATTTATCATATGACATTTTCTCTGAGGACCAGGAGGATCTGCTCCCTTCAATCATCTTCCTCACAGTGATCTGACTGGCTTCTGCTATGATTGAATAAGAGTCATGTGGATCAACCCTCACTACAACCAGCGGTTCTCCTGTTCCACAGTGCTGCCCTTTGGATTAAGGTGGTCAGGTGGAATCAAATCCAACAATTCCAAGGCCTGCCCAGCAATATTCTATATCAACTACTGGTGAGTGAAGGAAAAGAAAAACAAAGAGTGCTAGAGAGATGAAAGGAGGCTTGTGAACTCTCTCTACGCTGTGTGTGGATGGAACAAAAAAAAGAAAGAAAAAATTGTCCATTGTGGGAGTGCAATATAGGGAAGGACAATGATACAAACAGATAGAGAGAAAGAGCAGCAAATGGGAAAAGCTAAAAAGATGAATAGATAAAAAAAAATCCAAGAACGAGCAGTAAAAGGACAAAAGGGCAGATCCCCGCTGGACAGTGCCCACTGGGGAGCTGCCAAGCTGAGGTGAACTACAAGTGTCCAACAGGAGGGAATGATGACATTGGCAACACCATAGATTGCACATTATATAATGTATGTGAGGGAGTGAATGCAAAAGCATTCTCTCCCAGACGCAGGAAGTAGAAAACTAGTTCACGGCTGACATCTTGTTCAGGCCTCTTGGAACGCTTGTTTCTTCTACAGAGTAGTGGCTCTGACATGAAGTGTTTAACACATCTGTCACAACTTGCCTGATCAATAAACAATATATGAAGTATCGCTACCATCATATGCTGGTCTCTCTACATTTTCCTTTTACAATTCAATCAATGTTCAGCGAGGGGGCTGAACAGTGATTGAGCTTGTGGTAGGTAAATGCAGAGAATGGTTCAGGTTGCAGAGAGGGATTGTAGTAGTGGGTATTTGTGCTATCTGATAGGTAAATAAAGAGCTATGAATAAAATCAGCCCCCTCTGTTTAGTCAATAGGACACGAAACCCCAGAGTGGCCAAAGGTAGAAACAGTAGCATGTCAAAAGAATGCAGGTTTGAATAGGAGGAAGAAAAACGTATACTCTCCAACTAAGAGTCCCCAGTAAGTAAAGGTTGCGAACAAGGTAGTGCCAATTTAAGTAAAAATGGTGCAACCCATTTGGGCATCAGCTCGACTAAAACACACACGACGGCACTCCCGCTCTCTTTTCCATCTGGCAGGCTTCATAATGACAGACAATCATCCTCTTGAAACAACATTAGGGGCACATGGTGGGGTAAATAAGTGTGTGTGTGTGTGTGCGTGTGTGTGTGTGTGCGTGCGTGCGTGCGTGTATGTCTGTTTAATGTGCTATGGGATGTCACATTGCACAACTTTTTGCCGAGCAGTTCAACTGTCAGACAATTACAATCACCCATGGTGTTAGATAGGCTGAAAGAAAGAGGACAGACACACACGGTGTATGTTGGCCATCATTTCAATAACTCTCTCTTTCCTTCCCTTCATTCTCCCTTTAATTTTCTCTAATTCTCTGTCAACGCTCCATCTCCTGTCTCCTTTCAGTCCTTTTCAATCAGCCACCGCCTTTCCTTTGTTCTACAGCCTCTTCCATTAATCTATAACCTCCCTCCGCTCGCCTTGTCCTTGTACCTATCCTCCAACGTCTCTCTTTGAAGAGAATGTAGGGAGAATGTATCCATTATTAATCCCATTGGGGGAATTGATCCTTCAGATTTATAAACTCATCCTATAAACACAAGGGGTAATAGGAGCAGTGGGCAGCCACAGTACAGCACCCATGGACCAGCTCCAGTTCTTTGCCAGTGTCTTGGTCTGGGCAATGACAGGTACATTATTAACCCATTCACATGTTTTTTCATGGTTGGATGAAAACCGGTGGAAACCCACACAAACACAACAAAAGGCATTCAAAATCCACACAGAGAGGCCAAAGCTTGAATCCATAACCTTCTTGACAATAAGCAATTATGTGTTTTGCTGCGAGTGTTTAAAAAAATATATATATAAAAAGATTTTAAATAAAAGACCAGTTTACCAGTGAGTAAAGGTGAGATCTTCTCAAAGAGGCTGCCATAATCCTTGCTTTGAAATGCTCTACTTGAATTCTTCATGGACACTTTGTCGGACTTTGAGCGGCAGAGATTTGTCTTGGAAGTACAGTCACACTAAAGGGAGTTATTTAGTCTGTCAAATAAAAGACTATGACAAACCCAGCGCTATGGAAATAGTGTGATGAAGAGTTCTCTTCACATTCAAAATCATATTTCCCTCCAAGTATTTGTTTCCTTTAGTTTCCATATCTGGCTTTCAAACTATAGAAACAATTGTGATTGGACATGTATATTAGACAATTACCTAGCCAAGCATTATTCAGAAGCACAGGCAGAGGAGTTTTGAAGAAACAACCTATGTATTTGCATTCAGCCAGCAAGGGTATTGCCATGTTGCGTACCTTCTGATGTCAAAGAATATTTTAATTTAGAGCATGGGGTAACACATAATTACTTTAATAGGGAAATAGCAAAGGCTGCTTTTATCCTAACAAAAGCTCTGCAATAACAAGCCTCTCCAACGGCCATTTAATTATAAGGATTAAGTTGAGAAGGGAGTGACACTTAGCTTCTTGTGTACACCAGTGTTGTGATGCTGGACTGTGGACCTTAAGAAAGTGTTTTATGACTAAGCCTTTCGTGAATTGTGGTATTTCAAGGCCTCAAACAATGGTTCATGAAAAGAATAAACTTTTTAAAAGCATGCACCATCTCTAACACATTGAAAGATCAATTTGTCAGTCATCCATGGCGATCTATTGCAAAAATAAACACAAATTGTTAGATTAATTGAGGATTTGCAAATGTCCTACATCTCATTTATGATTGAGTGATGAGAGCGTACTCCTACACCTAATTGCATGTTCGACACCTCTTGGATGGTAGTGTGAAAGTGAAAGAAAGGTTTGTGTTTATGGCAGTGTGGAATGTAACATTACACGTGGATGTCCTCATCATGAATGCCTTCGTTGACAGAATTTTCACTTGAGTTTCCTGTGTGGTTTCAGGGAGGTAGAAATCTTCTTGTGTCTCCAGAACCTATTTGGCCAAACAGAGAAATGTCGACAGGCTGTCAAGAGGGAACCTGTGCTAGCTCTGGCCGTCAACCTGTCCTCCTGCCAATCAACTCCACCAAGCTATGTATGATTCCAGTATGACTATGAATACCCATCTCTCTGGGACATCAAATGTTTAACGTCTGACTTTCTATAAGGTTCCATACGGAGTGTGCTAACAATGTAACCCAAGTTGCTATGCTGCACCTATTCAATTGAATCCACTCAAATCAACTGATCAACTGTAACTATTTGAAAGCTAGACAATATGCAATATTTAGAAAGTTTATTTAAAGTCATCTGTGTTTTACCCATTTGTGTTCTTTGCTAAATTAAATCTAGTTTTATGAGCCAAATCCTTCCAAGGACGGAATTTCATTTGAATTGCTGATGCATGTCTCAGCAGGGATTTGGAGAGGAGTATATATTTACAAGCAGGGATACATTAAATATGATTGGTGGTCTGAAAGTGTGAATGACAGAGATTATAAATCAATAATTTCCATGGGGTCTATTGATTCATTATCGTCAACAGAAAGAAACTGCCCACCATTTCATTATACACAATATAGCTAATGGAAAAATCAATGAGTATTGTGGTAATTCTACCATGTTATTTTTGCCTCTCCCTCCCTTACTCTGCTTGTGCTCTCTTTCTCCCGCTGTCCTCCCTTGACAAGCGCCGTGGGATAATATCCCCCTCCACAACCATGTGACGTCTTTGAATAATTAATCCTGATAATCAAACCATTTACTTCTGCGAATGAACGGAGACGTCAGTGGTGTGTGGGAGGACAACGGACCCTGTTTGTCTCCTGAATAACAGCACCTGTCTGAGTGCAGGCAGGCTAGGACTTAAACCACAAGCCAGGGACCTTGGGAGACAGAGTGGGACTCAGCGTGGGACCACTGCACATACTGGTCACTGTCCTTGAAACCGTACAAAACGGAGACTGAAAAGTGTGTGACACGCTTCGCGCAAGGTCTACCTAGTGAATGAGTTATGAGTTATGACAGACCTTGTCATAGTGTGGAGGGAGAGATGTATGACTTTTAGGCCTTCTAGAAAAAGTCTGAATGAATAAAAATGCAATTATCACACGGAGAAGTAAGCTTTGAATCCAGTTTATAAAAAACACTGTTGATGACTGTTTTCAATCAACTGAAAATTTATTGTATTTCAATGAGTGCAGCCAGACCAAAACACTTATGCTCGCAAACTCGCAAACAACAATAAATAATATCTTGAAAGTGGACATGGGAAGGCATGTAAATATACCAGTGTGATTGTTCACAAACAGTTCTTTCTCTTGTCACAAAAAACTATCTATACCCAGCCCAATAGTTTTTTCACTATTTGAACACATTGATTATTAGTCATTCATACTGTAATCCTTAGTTCTATCTATTAAGTAAATTATGTTCAGCTATTATTTTTAAAACATAAGAACACTTACCATAGCCAGTGTACAAGTCCCTACACCAGTCACCGGTAGAAGGTCTAAGCTGTTAAAAAAAAAAAAAGAAAGAAAAATGTTAAAAATGTGTAAAAAAAAAAAAGAATGAAAAAAATCCCCCTTCCTTTTCTCTTGCTCTCACACTTCTTTAGGTTGGGTGATAAATTGAAGGAGCGGCTGAAGGATGCGCGTCCGTTCGCACTCTGACCATGATCTACGGTCTCTCTGCTTCAGAGAGCTATAGTGCTGTGTGCTACCACCTTCTCCTGCACGCAGCTCCTCTTCGCTCTCCTTTCCAGCCCCCCTCCAAGCCCATTCCCCACGCCAGTTGCGCCTTGGTGTGAGGTGTGGGACGGTTCTAGGGGCCTTTGACTTACAGGGGCCCTGGAAAAATAATTTGAAAGTAAGGTAATTGTGTTGGATTGGGTTATTTATTTGAATTGCAATTTGCTAATAAGACGATTCGCAAAAAGTGGACATGGAGAGCTTCTTTATTGACCTCTTCCCTTCCCCCTTCCTATTTACATGAAATGGTTCGGTCCTGCGAACGGTACGGAACTAAGCAGTGAGTTCCCATGCTGAGTGTGGAGCGTAAACTCATGTCTCAAATTAAAGAAAGGTATGGCGAACGAAAACGAAAAAGATGGAAAAGAAAGGCACGCGAGAAAAGAAAGGGTGACAGTATGTCACCCAATTTGTCACTAAAAGGTAGTTTTTTTTCGTGAGTGTTGAAAATAAAAGGGTTAGCAAAATCCATTAGGAAGCAGGCTACTTTTGCCCCTCATAGTTAACCTTACTATTTTCGAAATGGAAAATGTTTAAAGTTTTCATTTATTCTAAATCAGTTTATCCTGCCTCTGCCTGGCGCCTGGTTAAACAGATCGATGGAGTCGCAGCTTCAGGCTCAGCAACCACGTCTCCCCATTCCCATACCCCTACCTTTAAAATAGCCCTAGTCCCAACTGAAGGAGGGAGGTGAGTGAGCAGCCTTGTGTAGAATATCAGTTGGCATAATTGCAGGAATCCTTAAGATGTTTTTACTGTTAAAAAAATAAAAGAAAGAATATATATATAATCATATAATATCATTAAAGTCACATGGCCAAGGTACAGTATGTTTCTACGACTCTGATGCTGATTGAAATATGGTCGTTTTATTGATAATAATAATACATTATATTTATAAAGCGCTTTTCAAAACACTCAAAGACGCTGGTGATAGGCTAAACAACTACATGTAATGTGGGTAGGTATTCTAATGTATATTTATTGTAGGTTATTCATTCATGTTAAGAGAACTGTCATGAGAATGTTACCATTAAAATTGCATTTAGACTGTGAAGATAAGCTTTAGCAAATTTCTTATAGAGCAGTGGTTTGTAACCTTGTTGGAGGTACTGAACCCTGCAAGTTTCATACGTGCATTTACTAAGCCCTTCGTACCCGTCACTGAACCCTTCTTACGGTGTCTGTGTCTTGACCTCCGACGAACCCCTGAGACTGACTCACTGAACCCCAGGGATTCGATCGAACCCAGGTTAAGAGCCACTGTTATACAGGGTATCAGTCTTCCATCAATATTTAATTCTACTTTATGCTGAATGTTGCATGCAGGTCTCCACTGTGTGTTTATTTTCACAGCTCACTGACGGTAGAAATCGTACAGTAAGTATTGGACTACAAGATATTTTCAGGCCTGCAAAATCAGTTTTTTTAAGATTTGATTGGTTCCATTGGGTTCTGGAGGAGTTATTTTTTCCACACTCTTACAATTTATCTTTCTCACAGTGCCTTTGCCCCAGTCTCTCTCTCTCTCTCTCTCTCTCTCTCTCTCTCTCTCTCTCGCATCATACCTAGTGTCTTCCTATATCTCTTCCTTTTCCCCCTCCCACCCACTTTACCTTATCGCTGGCCATGGATTTGAAAGTTTCCAATTGATAATTTCTCTAACAACATCTAATTCTCTAACAACATTAACATCAGACGCCATATATTGCCATATAATGTGACCTTATGCCATACATCCCTCTTTAGTCAATTTAGAACATTATGTCGCTGTTTACACAGTATGAAGTGAGTGGGGGGGAGGACGACTAGCCAAGCTACAAGTCCTCAAAGTATGCACATTTGAGACTTACTGCTGGCAGGCCCATCATTGGTATTCCGATTGTGTAGAACTCAAAACACAAAACCACTCACGTATGAGACGTGCGTGGAAGCATGATTCATCCAAAAATCAATCAAGGGAATACGTGAAGTGTCATGATCCTATTTTTACATGAACAGTTTTTGCACAACTACGAAAAACAATGTCACAGCAAGTTATGGTCTCTGAAGTTTATTCATTGGACAGACTTTTTATGTGAGTGAACTCTTCAGTTGATCAACATCTGTTGATTAGAGCAAAGAACAATAGCAGTCATTTGGAACTAAATGTTTTGCAGATTGCAAGATGACTGCATTTGATAACATGCTTTTTTTTCTTTCTTTTTTTTTTACCTGGAAACGATTGCTGATTGCATACCTGATTGAGCTGCCAAATTAACAGGCCAATAGTTCTTCATGTACTTTGCACAGCCAAACTCCTGGGGATGGATTGTAATAATAATAATAATAATAATACATTATATTTATAAAGCGCTTTTCAAAACACTCAAAGACGCTGTACAAAGTAAACAAAAATAAGCAAAACAAGTCGCCGGTCCATCACAGGGCCA
>JAVQJS010047468.1:0-12518 GCA_036024795.1 Galaxias rostratus | reverse complement strand
AGTTCAAGGCGTGGAATCGTGGGTTCAGGTTGAGGTGACAGTTTTGCTTTTCTGAGTACAAATCCAACCTCACAATGTCCTTGTTCATTGACCGTTCTTAAGTATGCTACTGCGGCAATGGCCCAGCTCAATGCATCAGAAAAGACACACGGTTCAGTGTAGGTGGACTTGGAGAGGGAAGCTGGCACGTAGCAGCGTGGGACTCTGAGACTGCTTAGATCTTTGAGGGACTTTTTCCATGTTTCCCACGTGCTCATTTTGTCCTCAGAGAGAGGAGTGTCCCAATCTTGGACACCGTTTGCAAGTTCACGTAGCAGCAGTCTGCCTTTTATTGTCACTGGTGCCGCTAATCCCAAGGGGTCAACGATACTGTTGATCACTGAGAGCATGCCGCGACGGGTGTAGGGTTTGTCATTAAAGGCTACCTTGAATGTAAAAGAGTCCGTGTTTATTTCCCAGCACAGGCCTAGGCTTCTTTGTGTTGGTAGAGTGTCATTGTCTAGGCTTAGATTTTATGATACCTGTGGCTAGATCATTGGGCTCAAAGGCTTGCATGACTGAAACACTATTTGAGGCAATTTTGTGAACCTTGTGAACCAATACTGACTGAACAATCGAATTGAATGAATTATGAAATACTATCACAAACTATAATGGACCTTTCCAACTCCTTTTTGTTCACACACATTTTACTGAGGGCAGAACACTGGACTCATCCCCTTACGCTTATTGTGTACACCAGGGTGATTGTTGGGCTATTGTCTGCACCTGTTCTTTGTGGGTGTATATATGGAGCATTGTCTTGTCATTGGTCAAGGGATTATTACGTGTGTTATGTTTCTCTGTGATATTCCTAGTAAACTGGATTATTTACCCTTATTCCTGCTTTTGCGTTTTTTGTTGTCTGCACTTTGTTCTGGTCACTTCCGTGACAGAATAATCCCGTTGACAAACATAATGGATGCGGCTTAAATACAACAGGTTCTGGAACAGCAGTAAGGACGCCTTGGTGAGCATGACAAGGCGCTCAGGGACGCTGCCAGGTTCATTGCTACAAAGGGTAAACTGCAAAGATATCAAGCACACATCACTGATCCAAACCTGCAACTACTTGATGAGACACAATAACATTTAAATATATTGGAAGAAGGTTAAAAGACACTATCAAATCTTCAACTCTGACAAGACGGGTCACTCGCAACCAGTCAAAATCCCGTCTAACCGCCAGTGACAACAACGTCACCTTGCGGAAAACACATTTTGTAGAAAGAGATCTGACCATCATTCAAGCAAACAACCCGGCCATCCACACAATGACCTAGTTCTTGATTGCATCACATCTTCACCAAGTCACTGATCAAGCCCCCCAAACATGGCCTGGTCTGCAAATCCTCTACAATTCTAGGAAACTCTTTTAACTGAAAAAGGGTGTGCTCATACCTGTCTCTGAAAACAACCCAACTCCAAAGTGGGTCGTTCCCCATGCAAAGGGCGGTGAAGACTATACACGCCTATGATCAACCATGTTGAAGCCACATGTGTGCCAAGGCAACAGTTGACACATTCCACTAAGTAGCTTACTGGCCCACAATGTCAAAGAATGGAGCACAATACATCAGGAGATGTCTAGTCTGCTCCCAGTTCCAACAGGTAAAACCATGTCACAAAGCACCACTACAACAAAAGGGAAAAACTTTCCTTGGGATACATCCCACACCATCTGTCAGTGTAGTGCTAGGATAGGTCATATCAACCTTGATAGCTGGGTTTGTTCTTTGTTCTTTGGTCCTAGTTTGTCCTAGTCTTGAAAACTTGAAGAATGACCAGATTTAAAACTTTAAGGTTATGGTGGAGAAACACCAATTCCAAACCTTTCCCAGCCATACCCATTCAAAGCAGGTTCCTAACTATGTCCAATTTCTACTAAACGTCCCATAGCAAGTAGACTCAGCTTTTATAGCTAGTAGACTCAACTTTTATAGAAATAATGTGTAGAAACCCTTGTTGATCTTGCCATTTAGAAAAGCACATTACACAACTGACTTAGTATGTGTATTCGTCTATAGTATTTTCTTCTGTACTTTTTTTATTTCTCTTGTCCTCACTTTCATTCTGAGTGGCGTCTGAGGTCTGGACTGTGAACTTATAGGACCTTGACATTGCATATCTGTTCTTTGAGTTTCCCTTGTTGCCCTGATGGTTGAGTTTAGCCACCTAGTAATTTTAAAGCATCAACGCTCAATTTATGAAAAGTAAGTGTGTAATGTGCTTGGTTCCCTTTAATGATATGCATGTGCCATCCAGTTGCAGATTCTTAACCGCAACTAGAAGTCCCAAAAGGGGGATATGTAGGGAAACCAATCACTGAACTTCCCCCCTCTTTCTAACAGGATAAAAATTGCAACCCACTATTCCTTGATATTGTGTCCGTTGGCAACTCTCAGAACAAAGGAAATGTGCCTTGGACTCAATGACAGGCCAGAAAACAGCTTCCAACATTTTATAATTTCACTACTTTAGAGCGGTCAATTACCATGTCAAAGAAGACCCAAACCCACGTTTCTTCATCATGTTCATTCAGATAAGGAACTAACTTTCATAACTTATAATATGACATTTATTCAAACGATTCAGAACTTTACCAAAAAAAACATGGCCTTGTAAAATTTGGTCCAGCCACAACAGCAGGTCTAGAACTATTTATTCAGCACCACAGCTCCGTCTTACTTCTCAAAGTAACGTAATGTCATGCTTTTCATAACGTTGAGCATTTTGATGCAAGAGATTATTTTACTGATGTGTTGTGTTGACCATAATCTGTCAATATTTTTATTGCATATTCTTTAGGCACAAATTTCTTAATTTATTAGTCCTTGAACAGGAGGTAGTGTGTTGTTTTGGGACTGTTCTTTTTATGTTATCCAATGAGGGGGGACGATTGAATGATTGGTTTCCCCTCACATAGTTCTGCCAGGTGTGTTGCAGACTGGAACATGCAGTGACATGACCATGACCATGAGAGGGAGGGAGGGAGGGAGAGAGAGAGAGAGAGAGAAATCTCTGGACAAGGTCCAGACACAGTGAGCATTGCCTTGTGCCAAGGCAGGACATACTGTGTTCACTTTACTCCAAGGTAGAGACAGTTTAAATGTTTTGATAATCTGATTAATTAAATATTATATGTTCATTACTTGGTTTTAGAATTTGTGTTATTACCAATTATTATATTGTTTATTTTTAGTATCTGTTTACTTTGTGGTTTCACACCATAAATGCAATTGATATAATAGAAAGTGTATGTGTGTGTGGTTCTAGGTCAGATGATATGCAGTGATTTTTTCTGGGGAGGAAGACCTTAAAGCGCTGTTCAAAGTGCTTGTGTTTGAAGGGGAGCATACATGACCCTCATGGAAGGATAGTGTGCTCTAATGCATAGAAACACACACACACACACACACACACACACACACAGTTGCACATGTAGGCATGCCTGTGTTTGTTATCCCCTTAGCCCTCCAGTCTTGGAAGCTCAGTGGATCTCCCCATCTCTACCTCGTTTTGGATTTGCTGTGGGAAATATTTAATTGGATGAGAGTGATAGATTAGACTGAAGAGGTTTTATGAAAAGTGATTGAGTGATAATGAGGATAATTGTTGTTGATTGGTTTACATATTCCGAGAAGGGAGTAAATAGCTTGAGGACAACAGTGATTGGCTGATTTCTCCTTTACATTGTCTGTCCTCCCTCACACTCTTCAATTACAGGTTAGGGTTTGGAATGCCAGTCTTTCGCTGATCGCCCCTCTACTGGTCTCAGAGCTCCCCTCCCCCTGCCAGGCTGCTGTAGAAACACAGGGAGGGAGATGTGCCTGTGAAGCAGCGTTTTGGAAGTCTGTGTTTGTGCACAGTGGGAGAGAGGGAGGTATCTACGAGGAAAAGAGGACAGGCGTTCTCTGCTGACTCTTCAGGCGTGCTCTGTCTCTCTGATGCAGCGGTAGAAGAGAGTGATGTAGCGACAGGCAGAGAGCTGGTTGGCTGAGCTGTCTACAGCATGAGCCCATGCTAGCACATAGCAGCACTATCGCAGAAATACACATACACACACAGTGGCAGAGGAGAGGAAAGCAGCGTAGCAACAGAAGATCGGAAAACCCCAGCACTGGCCCCACACACGGAGGGTACACTGACTGGAGCGGGCTGTGCTACTATGGAGCGTTTCCTTGGCTTTGTGAAGCTGATTGGTCGGTCTAGGAGAAGGAATGGGAAGAAGTACCAACCGGAGGAAGACTACCACGAAGGCTACGAAGACGTGTATTACTACGCTTCGGAACAGCAGCACTTCGGAGCACCTCAACACTCAAGTGAGTGGGACAGAGAGAGAGAGATTGGGGTTAGGTTGCTGTAAGTGGGTTAATAAAATACAAGTGAGTGGAGCAGAGAGAGAAAGAGAGAAGGGTTATGTTGTAGGGAGCGAGAAGGAGACACAGGTTTCTGCTTCTGTAGTGGGTGCGTTATTGTGCTACGGTTCAGCCGTTGGGTACTGGATACTGTTTGGGAATGTAACATGGGCAGGTGAACCCTTCCTAAAGAACATCGGTTTCAGGTCAACCCTTTTTAAAGAGGAGGTTTAACATTGGTTCCATTGGCTTATTGGACATGCAACAAAAACATTCCTGACCTTGTCATTGTGCACACATAAATGTTCTACTGTTTGGCCAACACCGGCGGAGATCATTTGACTTTTTAAAAATACTGCAGCAATGAATACATAACTGTTTTGCTAAAAGGGAACTTGGTCCTGCAATATAAATGTGTGCCAAAAACATGCGCTCAACCCCCTTATTTAGCACTGCCTTGAGATGGTTATCTAAAATTCAATGGCACTTTACAAGGAAGTGTCGTGGAAAAACCCGATCCCTTTTAAATAATAATAATAATAATAATAATACATTATATTTATAAAGCGCTTTTCAAAACACTCAAAGACACTAAAGATGCTAAATTTATTCATTCACGGCAGATGCTAAAGAGAAGACAATGAGACACTGACACAGAAATGGGTGAAGTCAAATATTATATTGTACAACAAAACCAATAAGAAATTTCGATACTAGTATATTACCAAGAGGGTAAAAAACCCAAAGTCGTTTACAGTAGGATCACGTTCAAGCAGGGAAGTGATAACTAAAAGGCCAAAACTGCTGTATTTTAAAGGCAGTTTGTTTGAATAACGGCATTGCATGAACAGATAACAAGGTGTTACATGTATTACAAAGGTTGAGTATTTTGACCCATAGTAGCAGTGGTCTCAATACATTGTGGTCTCACGAAAGACCCTAACATTATAATGATTAACACATTTTGGTCAAAAGTACAGTTGTACAACAGATTGCATTAACAGAAGCATTGATACATTCTTGTTAGTTAACCAGTTTATTGCGGGGCTCCAAATCTGTTTTTAGCTTGCGAAGATATGGTTAATCCACATTTTGGTAGATTTTAACAGCCAGAAAATTGAAAGAAAATTTATATTTGAACCGAATATTTTAATTTCCAATTAATCATTGGGGTTTTCATCTTCGAGTCTTAAGCCGATGACATTTCCAGAGGGTTCAAAGGTTACCGTCTGTACTGTTTCCTTGTCTATTCCTGCTGGAAAGGACAGGGAGAATGTTGGAACATTCAATTGAATTGAATTGAATTGAATTGAACATCTACATCCTGGTATAGACAGCCACAAATTCTAAAGACCTTTATGTGGCGTATCAACCATAAAACAAACACACATACATTCATCAAAACACACACATGTTCCTACAACATAGCACACACTGGGATCCAGGGGACTGGGCTGATTTGCTGAGCAGCAGTTGAACTTCCAGAAACTACTTACAGAGCTTAACTTTGTACCAGCTGTGGACACTTGCAGAGCTGGACAGTGCTGTGTACTAGCTGTGGAGTTGAACTGTGTTGTGTACTAGCTATGGAGATACTCACAGAACTGAACTGTGCTGTGTGCTAGCTGTGGAGCGACTTACAGAGCTGAACTGTGTTGTGTACGAGCCATGGAGATACTCACAGAACTAAACTGTACTGTGTTCTAGCTGTGGCGCTGAACTGTGTTGTGTACTAGTTGTGGAGATACTTACAGATTTGAACTGTGCTGTGAAGACAGTGTTCGATAGACGTGGAAGTGGTGGCATGCCGTGTTCTCTGTAAACCACCAGTGACAGCTCTGACTGTGACCTCTGACACCTCTGCCAACCTGGCAGGCAGAGTGACAGCTCTAACCCCTGACCTTTGACTCCCAATACCGACTCCCAAACATTCCCTGTTGGGTCTCTCATACGTCACACGAGTGTGAGTGAGTGGGTGAATGAGAGAGAGAGAGAGAGAGAGAGAGAGAGAGAGAGAGAGAGAGAATAAAATATAGAAACTCTATGGTATGTTTAGTACAACCACAGCATTTTAAAAATAAGACCATGGAGCTCATTATTGATTTTAGAGAGAAAAGGCTTCTGATTAAAGATAAGGCCGTTGCAGTGGTTTACTCCTATAAGTGACCCTGTTGATAATAGTCTGGACTAGAAAGTGAGTTGGCACCTTCTTTAAAATGGCCTAACCCTCTTAAAAGGCCAGTCCAAGTTGTTTTTAACCCTAATCCTAACCTTTTTTAAAAGGGCCCAGTTCAGGCTGTTTTTATGCAGGAAGGTCTTTTGATGGCAGCAAGCAAAACACTTCTTTATGTGTATTATTCAAATTAACAAGTGTCTTATTTTATTTCCTTGTCTGACGGTTTTAATATCGGAACATAGGAACAATGAGAAATATGAAATGTATGAAATATATGAAATACAACTGCAATTTATAGGTGTACCAGCTGGCCACCCCAATTATAATACTAACAATTACAAGAGGTGACCGGTCGTACCAGCTGGCAACCGAATTAATTCATCAGGAAGGAACTGGATCTATTAGCCTGACCCGCTGACTCATTAGAAATCATCATAGAATAAAGAATTCGTCTGAAACACCAACATATTATCATGATCATCATGTTTTTAGTTGCAGGCTTGTAATGCCAGGTGCTATTCAGAGATATTTAGAAAATCCTTTGTCCCTGCCGCAGTGAGAGTTCTAACAAACACTGTAGATGTATGCCACTGTTGATGGTGATTTGACCTGTATATTCCTTATTCTGAATGGTGCGGCGCTCAACCCCCTTATTTTGCACTGCCTTGAGAAGCATGTATGTACAGTGCATCCAGAAAGTTTTCACAGTGCTTCACTTCTTCCACATTATTTTATGTTAACGGCCTTATTCCAAGATGTATTAAATATTTGTAATACAATTTTATACAGTTACAGTTTTTTTATGATGCCACAATTTTGGAACATCTATCTTTGGGCAGTGTTGCCCGTTCCTCTTTGCAGCACTTCTCAAGCTCCATCAGGTTGAATAGGAAGCGTCAGTGCACAGCCATTTTTAGATCGCAACAGAGATGCTCAATCATAATCATGTCTAGGCTTTGGCTGGGCAACTCAAGGACATTCACAGACTTGCCCTGAATCCACTCCTTTGATATTTTGGCTGTGTGCTTAGGGTCATTGCCCTGCTAAAAGTTGAACCGTCACCCCAGTCTAAGGTCAAGAGCGCTCAGGAGTAGGTTTTCATCCAGATAGTCTGTACATAGCTGCATTCATCTTTCCTTCTATCCTGACTAGTCTCACAGTTCCAGCCACTAAAAAACATCCCAACAGCACGATGCTGCCACCACCACGCTGTATTGAAGGGATGGTATTAGCCTGGTGATGAGCGGTGCCTCTTTTCCTCCAGCTCAATCTTTGTCTCATCAGGCAAAGATTCCTTAAGGTCAGTCCTTCAGGTGTATTTTGACAAATTCCTGACATGCCGCCATGTGTATTTTTATTTAAGTAAAATTTTATTTAAGTATAAGTAGTGGCTTCCATCTGGCCACTCTACCTGACACGCCTGATTAGTGGATTGCTTCAGGGATGGGGTTCCTTCTGGAAGTTTCTCTTCTTACAACAGAGAAATACAGGAGCTCTGACAGAATGACCATCAGGTTCTTGGTCACCTCTCAGACTGAAGCCCTTCTCCACCGTTCACTCGGTTTAGACAGCTGGCCAGCTGTAGAGAGAGTCTTGGTGGTTCCGAACGTCTTCCATTTACGGATGATGGAGGCCACTGTGCTTATTTGGACCACAGAAATTTTTCTGTACCCTTCTCCAGTTTTGTGCCTTGAGACAATTTTGTTTTGGAGGTCTACAGACAATTCCTTTGACATCATGCAGGGTTTGTACTCCGACATACACTGTCAACTGTGGGACCTTATATAAACAGGTGTGCGCCATTCCAAATTATGTCCAATCAGCTTAATTTACCGCAGGTGAATTTTAATTAGGCTGTAGAAACATCTCAATGATCAAGAGTGGAAACAGGATGCACCTGGGCTCAATTTTGAGCTTCATGGCAAAGGCTGTGAAAACATAGGTACACGTGATCTCTTAGTTATTCATTTTTATTTTATTTTTAATCAATTTGCCAAATAATTTTAAAAAAAAATCACAAAAACATGTTGCCATTATGATGTATTGTGTGTGGATTTTAAGGGAAAAAATGAATTCAATACATTTTGATATAAGGTTGTAACATAACAAAATGTGGAAAAAGAAAAGCGCTTTGAGTACTTACCGAATGCACGGTATTTGCTAGTTGCTATGAAAGTCTGTCAAATTACTGCGTAATACCATTGAGAGGGTCAGAGTGGTACTTTCTAGACATACTGTATGTACTAGTTGTCTGTCCTATTTGTATGGTGACACTCAGTCTCTTTTAGACATTTATAATAAACACCTTGAGATAGGCCTGCGACTTGTCCAGGATGTACCCCGCCTCTCGCCTTATGTCGGCTGGGATAGGCTCCATTCCCCCCGCGACCCTGCATAGGATTGGCGGTATAGGATGGATGGATTTATAATAAACAAATTAATCCAAACCTGCTTTGCAGAGAGAGGTCTTTGATGTTGATTGGATGTGTTACAATGTATATAAAACATTGTGACTTCATCCATTGTAGGATATTAGCAGGTTTACATTATTCATGTAGAATACATCAGAGGGATATTAGTAGGATGGCATTATTCATATCGAACATTTCAGAAGGATATTAGTAGGATGACATCATTCATAGATATTAGTAGGAAACACCTTAACCAGGTGAGCACGTGAGCAGGGTGTATGAGAGGGTTAAGGTTAGGGTCAGGAGACAGCAGGACCATGTTGGTCTCTAAGGGTTAGGGTTAGGGTGTGTGCGGCTGTTTGTGAGAGGGTTAGGATTAACCTCTAGTTTTCCTTTACTCGTCTGTTTCTTCTTTCCGCGTAATCTCTCTATCTTGGTTCAACACTCAGACAAGAAGGAATACCCCGTGTGTGTGCGCACGTGTGTGTGTTTGCGTGTTTGTGCTGGAAGGGTTCTTGCGGTGTGTGATGCTTGGCAATGGGAATTAGTTTCACTGATTAACCCTGCAAGAGAATGACACAATTTGAGAGGGAGAGAGGGAGAGCCAAGAGCTGAAAATAATTGATTATGCAGGGAATGGACAGGCTGGGGGAATGTAAGTGTGTGTGTATGAGAGCTTCATGACATATTTAAAGCTGGAATTGAAACACAAAAAGGGGTAGTACGTCTGTAGTTAGTGAGACCCAGACAAATGGGCAGTTGGTCTATCGTTAGTAGGACACAGACAAAGGGGTAGTAGGTTTGTAGTTAGTATGACAGACAAAGGGGCAGTTGTTATGTAGTTAGTATGACAGACAAAGGGGCAGTTGGTCTGTAGTTAGTATGACACAGACAAATGGGCAATAGTTCTGTAGTTAGTATGACAGACAAAGGGTCAGTCTGTCTGTAGTTAGTAGGTTTGACTAATGGGCAATAGTTCTGTGGTCAGTATGACTGACAAATGGGCAATAGTTATGTAGTTAGAATGACAGACAAAGGGGCAGTCGGCCTGTCGTTAGTAAATTAGACAAATGTTCTATGTTCTACAAATGTTCTCAAATAGTTCTGTAGTAAGGGGCGAGAGAGAGAGACTGAAACATTTTTAAGAACGGGAAGCAGGATATGAGGGTCAGTGGTCATGTGGTCTGACTCTTAAAGCGAACGCTAATTGTTTTTTGTATTTCTTTGTATTCCAAGAATGGGTTTATAACGTTCCTTATGATCTCAATTGGATGCTTTCCAAGTTTTAAATGTTTGTCTGGTAATTGAACTATGCTGAGCAGCTGGTTCAATGTTTATACATTTTTAACCCTTTCCTAATTGATGTCAAATTGTTTTTTTTGATTGGCCAAAATTTCCCTCTATAGCTTCTCAGAATTATTGAAATGACCCGCTGAAGCAGGCTAATATTTATGCATATGTAAAATATGCATATTAGTTAGGGGCACTTGTGTTTATTGATTTTGACTTCTGTCAGGCTGATTCTGAGACGGACAACGACTCGTAGTAAAAGGTCTACAATATTTTAGTCACAGCATTTTCATTATAATCTATTGATTTAAATTATAATGAAAATGCTGTAACCTTTAATATGTTAATATTACATTATTTAGCAGATGCTTTCATCCAAAGGAACTCACAAAAAGCATGCCTACAAAATGATAATGGTAAAAACTACAATTCAGGAAGAGAACTTAAGTGTACCTCTGACTTGATCAAACTGATAAGTAAGGAACTAAGGAAGTGCTATATTAAACTTTAGGATAAGTAACAAAACTTCCACAAACCAACTACAAAAAGCAAATGGAATGAAAATTAAACCAATTACATTCAATGCAACATACTACATGTTATATCAAGTAGAAGGGTTTGGTAGACACAATGTCACATTCAAGAGCTGAGTCTTCAAGTTTTGGCAGAAAATGTACAAATGTAAGATGTACAGATGTAAGATTTTACAGTCCTAATGTTTGTGGGGAGGTCATTCCACCACTAAGGGACAAAGACAGAAAAAAGTTGTAAATGAGGTGCCAGGCTGTCCCATCCACAGAGTGAGCGGGCAACAAGTTGACAGATCCGTCGATGCAGATCCCTCTCTCACTTGGATATGGCTGGGAACATGGTCAGAATCATGTTTTTTATCTCTTTCCTTTTAACACTTTTAACAGCGTCTTTGAGTGTTTTGAAAAGCGCTTTATACATTTTTTGTATTATTATTATTATTATTAACACCATCCCGCCCATGCTACTGCGAGACAACTTGGTGAGCTCCGGGGTGGGTGACCACCTCACCTCCTGGGTCCTGGACTACCTCACCAATAGTCCACTACGTGAGGACCAGGGAGAGTCATTTGGACACAATCATGTGCATTAGGGGGGCCCCACAGGGAACAGTTCTGGGGCTGTTTCTCTTCACCCTCCACACTGCAGACTTCACCCATAAAACGTCAACCTGCCACTTGCAGAAGTTTTCTGATGACTCTACTATTGTCAGCCTTATCTCTGATGAGGACGACGAAGAGCAAAGACAACTTTCTTAGGATTTTGCCTTCTGGTGCCAGAGGAACCACCTACAGCTCAATGCAGGACAGACCAAGAAGCTGATTGTGGACTTCAGGAGGCAACAACATTCTCCACCCACACCAGTGGTATGGGCATTGAGATGGTCCAATCTTACTTGGGGGGTCACCAGAACAATAGATTAATTTGGACAGATAATTCTGCTGCTCTGTACAGTCAGAGCAGACTCCACCTGCTGAGGAGACTGAGCTCTTTTGGAGTGCAGGGGGCACTCCTGAAGACCTACTTTGATTATGTGGTGGCATCAGCCATTTTTTATGGAGTGGTCTGCTGGGGCAGCATCATCTCTGCTTCAGACAGGAAGAGGCGGAACAGACTGGTTAAGAAAGCCAGCTCTGTCCTGGGGAGCCGTCTAGACACTGTGGAGGTGGTGGCAGACAGGAGAATAATTGACAAGCTGTCACCCATGTTAGTCGACACGTCCCACCCGCTCAAGGGCACTTTGTCTGCACTGTGCAGCTCCTTCATTGTCAGGCTGCTTCACCCGTTGTGACTCACTGAGATACCACAAGTCCTTCCTTCCTACAGTCAGACTTCACAACCATTACGACCCCTGTTAGACCACCACATTATGTGCGATATATATTTTTTGGACTACGATGGACTGTCTACTCCAGGTAGGGAATGAGTCTTTACCCCAAGTGAAGGAGTTCAAGTATCTCGGGGTCTTGTTCTCGAGTGAGGGAAAAATGGAGCGAGAGATGGGCCAGAGAATCGGAGCAGCGGGAGCGGTTTTGCAGTCGCTTTATCGCACCGTTGTGACGAAGAGAGAGCTGAGCCAGAAGGCAAAGCTCTCCATCTACCGGTCTATCTTCGTTCCTACCCTCGCCTATGGTCATGAAGGGTGGGTCATGACCGAAAGAACGAGATCACGGATGCAAGCGGCGGAAATGAGTTTCCTCCGGAGGGTGGCTG
>JAVQJS010047467.1:0-19727 GCA_036024795.1 Galaxias rostratus | reverse complement strand
GGTTGGTGTGTATACATACAGCATATACAATCTATCTCTGTGTGTTATTTAATATAGAGTATAAAAAAAAATATATGATTAAATTCTTTATATCACAGGAAATGCAATGCTAAGATGTGTTTGTGAGTGACTTCGTCTTACTCGTTCACTGTTGCAAGAAGCTCCATGATGATGTCATCAATCCAAGCCTCTGCCTTTTCCAGGAACCTGAGGGCCAACGCAGCGTTTTCCACAGTGACGGCACGGACCAGCAACGGCAACAAGATCTTCACCATGTTCTGGCTGGTGCCTATGCACTGGAGGATACGAAAACACTCTCACAGGAAGGTTCAGTCAACGTGAAACACACACGAGAATCTTACAAAACAGGAAGTAGCATCACATCTCTTTCCTGCGGAGCGTAGCTCGTGGTGATGGTAAGTTTTCCTGCGGAGCGTAGCTTATACTAAGCCTGCAGGAATAGAAATAGTGTCGTGATAACCGGTAGCATGCAGTTCAACATCAATACCTGCAGCAGGATAGCCTCTGAGGAATTAAACACCATCTGGGCCTCCACGGCATTAGCCCGTATGATCCTCTGCAGCTGCGGAAACTTTCCCAGACACAGGTAGGAGATATGGAACAGCAGCTCTGTCCTCTGCACAGCCGGCTGGAAATCCAGCAGGAATCGGGGGGTAACTGACTTGTTTGAAGCACCATCATGTGGAACTGAATTTGAGAGCATAAGGTTGATTTTTTTTTTTTCAACACGGTACTTACTAAACACAGTATGATTCCAAGACAGTCTTTATCTTGTTAATAATATAATATTCTTTATTATTATTATTATTTAGTTAAATTAACCTGACTAAAGCAGTTTGAGTCAAAGCAAGACGTGCTTCACATGAAACAAGTTGTAGACTACTTTTTTGTTTTGGATTCACTTTTTTAGTTGTTGTTCTTTGTTGCCTGATTAAACACTCTGCAGCACCATCACTGAACATAAGTCACAATAGAATTACTGTTGAGGTCGCCACATAATATAATAATGGGGTCTTCTCCCCCTACTGTCTGCAGTACATACAAATAAAGACCTGAAGAATGAATGCAATAAATTGAATCCACAGTCATTTAAACTGTCCCCTAAGAAGTACTCTGTTTAAACAAAAGTACGTGAAACTTACCAGTGGACGTCATATTGCACTATGTAAATTACAGATGAATTGAATGGAATTAAATTAACTGAATTAAAGCAACAGTGTTGCTGGGGTGTGGAAGTTGAAAGTTAGCGAGGTGAATGAGAGACTACAGACTGACTGAGCAATAGGATCCTGCTCCTTTATACTCCATAAAGCCAATCAGAATGTGGGTCAATGCAAGAACAAACTAGTTATCTTCTTATGTCAAACACTCCACTGTATCGTGAAACAAGCCTGTGCATATCAGGGCAAACAAACGCCCCTCAAATTATATATTCATGTTAAATAAACAGAAAAAAAAATTGAATGAATAAGAACCTAAGAATTCATTCAGTTGCATAAGACCTGTCTTACATGTTCTTTGTCACACTAAATGTCTATGCCAAGTTGGTGTTCTCAGTTTGTACGTTCCCAGATTCACACAGAGGGGGCAAGCCACTGCTAGATCAGCCTGAGGTCTATTGGCACTGTGGTCTATTGGCACGATGATTGATAGTTCCCTTCCAGTGGGACACCTCTGTGTGCACTTCCTCTGCTCTCCTTTGAGTCTCGTGAGGAGGAAGCTATTTTAACACTTTCCATACACATCAGCCAGTATATTCAGTTTTTTAAAACGAAAGAACAAACCTTTTATAATGGGTTTTGTTGTAAGATTTTAAACATTTATTTGACAAGCATTGTTTATCACTGAGAAGCTAATTAATTGTACGAACAAAAAAATAAAAAATAAATCTCAGTTTTTTCTCTGGTTCCTTTGACGACACATCCACCATTCATTTTACTAGCCATTCCAAATTTCAGGCTGCTGTGATGTAGAAAATGGAAGTCAGTGTGTGTGAGCCATCACAGACTGAGGCTACTTTAAGGTCTAACTTTTGCAGCTGAAGCCATGACAACAGTGGAACGTTACAACCCCTAGCCAATAAACAAAAGTCAGCTAATGAATGTTGAGTGAATGAAGGAGTGATGGGCATCAGCTCACTACTAGTGGGGTTTCACCCTTTCAAACCACGTGAGCAGTGGAATATTCCATAATGAGAGCATAGAATAATCAATAAAAAAACATGTGTATATTTTTAGCGTTCGAAGACTTTTTTATGTGCTTTGAACCGAGTCTAAGGCATTGCATACAAATGCATGATTGTCCATCATGAGTCTATTCATTTTTGAAGGAAAGAGATAATCAGTTGTGGACTACCATGATAGTAGTGCAAAAAGGGAAAGTCAAATTAACACAAAAACTTAACCTATTGTAGTACTGTGGGTAGGACATGTTTCTGCCTGTGAAAAACTGCTGTAGCAGCAAATGGTGACAGCATTCTTGATGAACATAGAGACCTCCTTCTCCCCCGAAGGGACACTGATCAGTTCATTCACGTCTCCTGCTGCATCTCAATGAATTTTGCCCTCCAGCCCTGCCTGATATTATCAGGTTATCCGTTTGTGTTGGCCGTGTACTCAGGGGTTTGGGAATGTAGTGTGTCCTAGTTCTCAGGCTGTGTGCTTTCCATTGTACAGTGATAGATGGGCAGCTTCTACAATGACATGTAAAACTGTCTCCTTATTGGCCTGCATTGATCAGTGCCAACAGGACACTGCTGGAAAAGAGACCTGGCCTACGTCGGCTAACTCTGTATAAATAAAATAAAGCAAATCATAAATATATTGTACGTGTTGCGCGATATTTACATAGATATTCGCTCTACTCACCCATCCTTCTTTAATCTTGTGAGAACATTTGTCACATCTCTCTAGGGCCAGAACTTCTCATTTAGATGGAACTGGACACCTGTGTGTACTGATCCGTGTTCCATTGGAGGAAAAGCTGCTCCCTAAACTTATCTAAGAACGCTGTCACATTCTGTATGAACGGATAACTTGATATTAGGCAGAGCTTCAGGCCACAACTCATTTACATGGAACAGGAAGCGTGTGTGTACTGAACAGTATTCCATTGGAGGACTGTCTCTGTCTTACAATCACCACTCAGTGTGGATACACATCAGGTTTGTTTTCTCATTGTGACTCACACACTTTTAGCGAGCAGCAACAAGTCTATTGTCATCCCTGCTCACATACACACACACAAACCCACGTATGCACACACTGCACGGCGCTACACAAACCCACCTCGCACGCTTCTACACACACACGTGCCACGCCGTGCATGTTCCAACACACACACACACACACACACACACACACACACACACACACACACACACACACACACACATTGCACACGGTTATTTTCAGGGCCAACGAGGGTTCTTTTTCGTTTCATCACTAGCCAATGGACAGCGACACTTGGTCAGCACTCACTGGTGGATGGCCACCTCCGTGTTTCTAAGTGCCCTTTTAGTTCTACTCACTTAGTTCTCAGCTGTGTGGTGATAATTGTTAGGTATGCTATTTAAGTTCCTCCCCACTAAAGCCCTGTTTTAGTTTGTTATTTTGCCATGACACGTATTCAAGTGAAATGTCCATTTAACTATGATGTCTCCTTTTCGAGCGATTTATTTTGAGAAAGTTGCCTCAGTGTGTCATTAGTTAAGACTTTTTTTGTAGCACTGTGTTGAGATATTTATTTGAGCCTGTCCTGGGTGCTGTCACAGCTATAAAGAAATCCACACGTGCCACACCAGGCATGGTGCTACACACACACATACACACACACACACACACACTACATAGTGCTACAAAACCACACACGTCACACTGTGCGTGATGCTATACATATTACCTTCAAAAAAGATATCCCCACACTTCTTGCCAATTCCCCAGTACACCCAGTAGAACCTCCTGTATTCCAATCAACCCATTCACATCTAATAATAATAATACATTATATGTATAAAGCGCTTTTCAAAACACTCAAAGACATCTGTTCCCTGGGGACCGTTTGTCAAACAGCAGATGGTATTTCACACCTCAGTTGCCTGCTTTCCATGAATCTTGTTTACCATAACATCTTCAACTGCTTACATATATATCACATACATATATTCACACCTCCCGTCCGTTTCCAGAAGCTGTCAACCTGTACCTTAGGTGTCTTGGAGGGTAATAAGGCAAGATACTGGTTTGAGTTTTTGTTTATACTTCACACAATAGGGCCCACAATGAATCCTTCTCTGAAAACAGTGCTACCTCTCCTTTAGAATCGCACATTCTCTGCCTCTACTATGAACTCTATTTATTGACAAAACATAACATAAAAATGGTGTAATTGCTTAATAAACTTTCAAAAATGTATTTGGTTTAACAGTTAATATACCACACATGGAGCTACACTGACACACGCACACACACACACACACACACATTTAAATATTTTTCTATATTATTTAAAAAAAAAAAGATTTTCATTTGACTATCCAAATCATTTTAAATATTTAATTCTGACGTAGTTATCGGACAAAGGAATAGGTCAAAATGACATTATGTAAAGGTGTAAAACGATGAATTTATTCAAATATACATCTCATCACCATCAGTTAAGGTGCGTGCGTGCGAATGTCTTTGAGATATAAAAGAAGTGTGTTTCTAAAACTATATATTTTTCATTGACCATCGCATTCTGGTACTTTTATAATGCACGTTAAATGTACATAAAGTAGCTATGGCGACATATACATATGGGCGCTGAGCCAACCAACATACAGGAAGGAATATCCACTTCAGTGATCGATAGCCGCGGAAGCGTATAAGTTGTCGAGTTTCTGTTTCAAAGCACAGTACTGAATCTGCCAGTCCTCTGGCGACAGAGTGGATGGGTTTGTCTCCAGAAACTTGTAGGCGTCTTTGCTTTTGGCACCAAATACGACGACAGCACTCTTACAGCCTTTTCTGAAAATAGTCCAAGCCTGCAAAAATACATTTGAGATAATTGCTAATAATGGCTCTTTTTTTAAGAAAACACAAAATGAAAGTTATGATGTAAACGATATTACCTCGTTGGCCATTGCAATTGAATCAACAAACTCCTTTTTGAAATCAGGATCTTGAAGAAATCGCACCAGCTCCTCTGCAACAAAGGTCTTTTGCTGCAGATCGGCCACCATAGTTTTCATTTTCTCCCAGAAGCTCTTGAGTTGCAGCAGAATCTTCTGGATCCAGGCCACGTTGGCCTGGACCTCAGGGAGATGGATGGACTCAGGAAGGCCGCCTACATCCGACAAACAATGATTAATTTAAAACGAATTATCGTAATTTTTTATAAAATTTCTGGGTTAATGGAACCTAGCTTTTAAATAATTAACGAACTGTTTGGTTTGCTATTGTTTGATTGTTACATACATAAATACTATGTCAATAACAAGCCATTACCCAGTTTTGTTGAAACTGTTACGAGCTTAAACTGCTCCTGAGCTAAAGCCTCGTGAGCTCGTGCAACTTGACCATTCAGAACATCTCTTGTCCTCTCCAGTGCTGCTACTTGCGCTTTGGCTGTTTCGATCCTATGCTGGTCGTCGGGGCTGTTCACAGCCCCTTGGATGGCGTGAGCGATCAGTCCGAAAATAGGCACTGCCATCGCTGCAATGTGATATTTTTTGTTTCTCTCCGCGATATCATTGACTACGGCTCGAAGATGATTTTTAGCCTGCTCAAGGTCTCTGGTATTTTGAGAGAACGTTTGATGCGTCGTCTGTCTCCGTTGTTCCAAAGCCTGAATATTCGCCTTCAGTGCTTTTTGCTCCTCTGTCAGTTTTTTGTTTAAGGTATCAAGTTCATCTTTCACTTTATTGACTTCACTGGCGGAAGATGCAACCCCTCTGTTTAATTGTCCATATCTGTTAATGTATATAGAAATAACAAAAATAATCAGAAAACCTGATTCCTACGATTAAAGGCCCGCTGTAGTCACTTTATCAACACATTTTCTTTGTTAGAGCCATGTTAGCTGTTACTGTTGGCTATCAAAAGTGATTAAAATACACTTAGAAAAACTCAAAAGAAGCGTTGTTAGATGTTTTGTCACTTTGATAGAGCTGTGTTAGCCTTTGCTATTGTCTTACAATCGTTATGCTAAGCCAAGCTACATTTATCTACCTACTTACCTATACAACTCGTTATTAGCCATATGATTATATGTATCTATCTATATATATATATATATATATATATATATATATATAGGTCTGCCTAGGGGTAAGTTGGCACATATGTTGTTTGTCTAAATGTTGAACTATTCCTTTGTACTGGTCTTACTCCTTCACCAGGTCTTCCACCTCTTGGATCATGTCCTGGATCCAGACTCTGGCTTTTTCTAGGAACTGGATTGCCACAACGGCGTTCTCAGTCTCCAGGGCTTTGGTGAGGAACGGGAAGAGAGTTTCAGTGAGGTTGCAGCTTGTGCTGGCACACTGTAGGGGACGAAAACAGACACAATGTCAGTCAATTGGACACACTTTAGAGAAGTTAACCAAATTATAATTTATAAAACTTTATTTCAGATACGCAAAAACAGGCATTTAGATATTGATGGTGCCAGGCACAGGTCCTAGGGGTGTCTGAAATCCCAATATAATGCTCTAAGACATCATCGGTTCTCAAATTAGTCTTCTAGAAGTGGCATGGGCCCAATTTAACAGAACATCAAGATTGGAGGGTTCCATCTTGAAAATCCCAATGAAATGTCTGCTCTCAATCCCAATCCATTCTGAAAATTGGTTTCTGAAAGTCTCATATTGGAATATAGAATGATTGGATGTTATAACATCAAGTTCTGTGTATTTAGACAAATGGATTTTACTCTTTGTTCTTTGATACCTGCAACAGGAGAGTCTCAGATGAGAAAAAGGCAGTCTGGGCCTCCACAACATTAGCCCGGATGATCTTTTCCAGCTGGGGGAACTTGCCCAGACACAAGTAGGAGATATGGAACAGCAGCTCTGTCTTCTCTGCAGCTGGCAGCAGCGTCTGAAGAAACTCAGGGGCAGCCATCTTATCCGAACCTTTAAACAATAACTACATTTAGCATTCGTTAATTTAACGTAATTTTCCACACAAAATTAAAAATCATTATGTTCTATTTGTACTAAATGTATATAGACTCATGTCTGTGACGTCAGTCACTTGCAACCGATCCGAGTGGGCGTGGTCACGCTGTCTCATGAGTTCATCACAGCAATTAAGGAATACGAACGTGCATCGTCCCATCAATTCACTTACACATGGTAGACATTCTAGTTGTTTTCTAAATAAAAGAAAAACAAAATTAGCAAGCATATAACATAAAGAAAGAAAATCCACAAATGTATTATATAGTCTATCTGTTCTTGTAGTGGCAAAACCAAAAGTTAGGGTTTTCTTTTAACTCCTTATTTCTATTGTTTATACCACACTGAGAGTGCGTTTCTTTCTCGTTGCTTTCTGGCTCCCAAAAAATATCCCAATGACAGAATTGCCGTTGCTTTTAACTTGCAATGAAAATGTAATGATAATTAAATATTTGATGTGGGTAAAGACAAGAAGCCGAGGCTGAGGTAAGGTCAATGACGAAATCTGCTGTAACGCCTTCTCCCCGCTACGCACAACGTGCCCAATTTATAGAGTAGCGCCTTTGCCACAGTCGGAGGGTGCGCACTCAAACAAAAAGGAAAGCATGAACCTAGACATAAACTTGATTCGCCCCTACAATTATACATTTATATTTGTTAAACATACTACTGTGTTCCGGTCAAGTTTGCAGCCTAAATATTTCTGACATCTGAACATACAAACTAACACACGATAACTTTCATAAACTGCATTGTTGGTGCTTAAAAAAAACAGGCTGTTCAAAGTGATGTGGGTTTGAAATTTGAACGTTATAATATTTCGAATATTTCCCCTGTCGAAATCTTCGTGAAATAGTCTGATGCTGAATTTTGCTAAAATCACATAAATAGCGTGGATAAAACCGTTTAATACAAATTACATAACACTGTTAGTATAATGACAGATTTGATCAAATTTCAAGCGAGGCCGTAATTTTTGACCGGGAACACAAATCATTTTTAAATTAGTTTCTCTTTGCGTTGCGTTGACTGCGGTGACAAATAAGCCTTGTCTGACTCTAAAATCTAACCTGTTGCTGCATATCATCTCTAAAACAACTTTGTCCAATTAACTGACGTATCATGCCACTCAGGTACAACTTACTCACCGAATGCAACCAGACCTTTATCGAGATGTAGAAATAGACAGCCGGTACTTACCGAGATGAGTGGTTCTCGTCTGAACAGTAATCTTTCCACTGAAGAATGAACTCAAAGAGGCCTTTGTTCATTTACTATATATATAATGAGGCATTAAGTGCAACGTCAGAACTTCCATCTCTTTGCCAAACAAACAAGCCTGGACTTACCCGTTACACTCCCATTCTAGGTGGGATCTATGTCTGAGCCAGTTGGAGCTGGGCTCCCATAAGGAGGCGCTTGAACTCCCACGACAGCAGTGAAGTCAGCCATCTAGAGGGGATACCATTACATTACCCCCAACCTTTATTCTGATCACTAATGATACATAGTCAATAATAATACATATTTAAGTATTATTTACATGAATGAGATACAATGGGCAAAAGAAAACATATTCCCCAAAAACAACAAATTGTTCCAAGTATGACATGCGGCACTTCACAACCAAGGCACCATATAGCATAGTAGTGGTGAGCAATCTATATCTATGTTGAATGCGTGCACACGTGCTTTAAAAACACCTTGTCTAATGAATATCGATAAGACAAAGTAGAGGACTAGCTACCGTGCCGTACTGGTCTGTTTTCTCAATGCAACAGTATGAGGATGGCTTTTACTTTGACTAGAACTTAACATAATGAATGGCATAATATGGCAATGCAACCACTATTCTCATTACTTTGTTGATGTATCGTAATTGTGAATTCTGGTTGTTTAGTCCTGCTCGTCCTTGATCTGATGACAGTGACTATGGGGCGGTGTGTGTTTAGTTCAATGGTAGTGCTCAACGTTTTTGTGATATTCATCCATCCATTAGCAATGTCGCTTATCCTATGCAGGGTCGCGGGGGGGCTTGAGCCTATCCCAGCCGACATCGGGCAAGAGGCGGGGTACACCCTGGACCGGTCGCCGATCTATCACAGGGCTAACACATACAAGGGACATACAACACACATGCATTCACGCTTACGCACAAATAAGAGTCACCAATCAATCTGCAAAAAATCAAATTGAAAACAATTCCCAGGAATCTGTTGCGTTGCATGAAACTTAAATTATCTGGCAAACTTTGTTAAATGTATGTGTCATTTTAGTCTTTTCAGTTAATAATTTCCCAGATATGCCAAACTAACACCCCCCAAATTCAAAATAAATTTTTTGGATAAACATATTTGTAGGAGGAAAAACCTCAAAAGAATCTGTACATTTGCATAAAACCTCCGTTAAGTATTCGTTGGCAAACCTTGTTCAATGTTTGTGCCAAGTTAGTCTTTTCCAGTCATTAAGTTCCCAGATTTGCATAGAAGAAGGAAGCCATAAAGAGATCAGCCTGAGGTCTATTGGCACTGAGGTCTATTGGCACTGAGGTTCATTGGCACTGAGGTTCATTGGCACTGAGGTTTGTCGGCACTGAGAGACGAGTCTCAATGAGGCAGCCGTTTCAACACTTTCCCAACTCAGCAGTCAGTATATTACATTTAACGCCAAATAACTGGCTTTTTATTACTTTTGTTGTCAGGGTATGGATATTTTAGCTCTTTTGGTATGGATATTTTGGCTCTGTTCTACGTAATTGGTGCCTGCCTTGTCATAAGAATTTCTTTGTTCAGAATGATCCTGTATCTTACTGTGCATTTGATAAATAAAACACTTTGAACTTTGAGATTTTGAACCTTTTTTTGTACACCAACGTTCATCATTCCGAAGGATTGTACGAACAACATGAACATTTTTTTTGTATTTTTCCTCTGGTTCCCCTGACAACACGTCTAACCTTTATTTTACGAACCATTCTGAATGGCAACATGTTGTGGTGAATAAAATGGACTTGACCAATCACAAACTGAGACCACTATAAGTAAGGACTAACTACTGCCTCAGCAGCCATGACTACATTGGAACATTACTATCCATAACCAGAAGTCAGCTAATGAATGTTGAGTTAATAAAGGAGTGATGGGCATCAGCTCACTACTTGTGGGGTTTCACCCTTTCAAACCATAAGGGCAGTGGAAGAAAGAGGAAACAGAATAATTAATACCCTCCAAAAATAAGTTGTATTTAAGGACTTGTAAATGTGCTTCATAGACTGAGGCTAAGGCATGGCACACTACTGTATGATCGTCCACATCTTGGGCCTTTTTCGAAGGAAAGAAGTTATCAGTTGTGGACAACCGTGACATTCTAGTGCATAGAAGTACAAAAAAAGCCATAGCTTGTTGTTATACTGTAAGTGAGACTGTCAAAGGCTGCGAAGGAAGCAGAACGTGACTGCATTCTTGGACTACAAATGCACTTTCTTGCGCAAGGACAATGTGACGCATGGCATTTATTCAACGGACCGTCTTAGTGTGCGGGACCTACCCCTGCAGCAATAACAGACTGCGGTCACAACAGTTGGTTGAACAGTTTTTTTTTTTTACTGCTAGATCAGTAGTGCCTCTTCATCATACAAATAATGGTGGTGTGTGAAGTACTGCTGTTTGGTTTTATTGTCAAGAAGGGCATGCTTCAAGCAACAATGCTGGCATGCGTGCAAAAATTATGCATTTCATTCTAAACAAGGTAGCACATGAGCAGTTTTTTCTCACTCTTGACAATAAGGGCTACCGCATACTATTCAATTGAGGAAGCCCGTTTGGAGTGGAGGTTCAATTTTAAGATGTATTTGATGATATGTGCAACAAAGGAAGCCCACCTATAAGTTGCTGTCTGAAGGCATTGATTGTATTACTTTAACGATTCACCTAACTGCGGTGACATTTATTACTGGTACCTTACAGTTCTGAATTGATCAGCGTAGACAGGCCAGTGCTAGAAAAGAGAACTGACCTAAGTTGGCTAACCCTGTATGAATAAAACAAAGCAAATCATAAATTATATCACTTAAAATTGTGTCATATTCACCTGTCCTTGTTTAATCTTGTTTGTATCTCTTGAGAGTGCACTCTTTAGTGAGAACATTTGTCACGTCTGTCAATCAGGCCAGAACTTGTCATTGACATGGAACAGGAGGCGTGTGTGTACTGATCAGTGTTCCATTTGAGGACTGTCATTATCTTACAATCACCACTCGGTGTGGATACACATCAGGCTTGTTTTCTCATTGTGACTCACACACTTTTAGCGAGCAGCAACAAGTCTTCTCTTAGCCTTCCTGGGATCAGTGGGCATACTGACACACACACACACACACACACACACACACCTGTTTTTGATGCTGCATGACATTAGGGTCTTTACACCTTGCACCAATCTTTCTGAACGTAAGCCATGATCCCCCCTGTTCTTCGTATATGTAGGCTCACAGAAAGACACACTTTCACAAACATAAAATTGCAACAGATTACACACTATTTTCGAATTGAACGTATGCATCGTTGTTGATTTTGTTGTAGTTGTTCTCATAGTCAGAATGCTTGAAGCATTCTTCAACCGCAATATCTTGACAGACAGGGCCACCGCCATCACAAGACACTTCACCCCCTGCAGCCCCAAGGGGAAAGGCATGAACAGCAAATGCTGTATTCAATGGAAAAGCTGCCCGGTCCACCATCCACCACAGAAGAAGAGATCGTTCGGTGCATGCCTTATCATGAAGAAAAGAGATGGGGCCTGATTCAGGCCCCTGAAGAACCAAACCCATAGGCGTCTTGGCATTTTGGGAATTGGTTGAGAAAATTAGATCTTGAAATGCGTTAAGATTCTTTATGTCGGCCTACTGTTTAACTGACAAATTGACTCTGGTAGAGACGTTTTTTTGTAATTTTTTATTTCTCGTAGTAGCCCTTCAGACCCTGTGTCCAATGGACGTCACATGGCAGCATGCTTTTTGTTGACTTTTTGTAACATTTAACCATCCTCGAGCTCTCTTGTCCATTCACCTAATAATTTAACAATTAAAGTTTATTTTACGTCTGTTTGGACCGAATATTAATTGAAAAGGACAAAAGATACATATGTAATCTAGACTTTAAAAGAAGGTTGGCTTGAGACTCATTCGTGGATTCATTAAGGATAGGAAAGTTAAATGCTTATATTTTTCAAGACCTGTGAATTAATTCAGGTCTGAAGGAGTTAATGGCTAGTCAATAGAAAATGAATCACCAACATTGTAAATATCTTCTTTGTGATGGAAATGTAAGCATAAATTCTGTTTCTGTGACACAAAACAAGTTTCTGAAAAGAATCTACTTGCAGTGAGACAAAAATAAACAAAGTTCAATTCATAGGTCAGGATTGGTTAGCATTTTGAGAAAGTCATTTGAAAGAAGCTCCAATTGGATAAAAGGTAAGAGGTGGGGCTATAGAAGTGGTATCGAACAAGAGGTATAGATATAGGAATAGGTATATTAAACTTAAATATAGTGATATAAGCGTGTCATTGCATAGTCTGCTCAAATTCAATTTCTCAGTCTTTTTAAATAGCTAGCCCATAACGTAATAACTTGCTAAATTGTTTACTTAGTACATTTTATTACGTTATTGGCTTCTATCACATTCAAAATAGGAAATAATTAAATTGTCGGCTGCTACAGGGCCTCTTTAATATGTAGGCTTCTAAACTATTTTCCTCACACACCTGTTAACGAGGTATGATCTCTGTTTGTAAAAAGCAGTGTTTTGAACTCCATCTAACTTTGCAATTGGTAGTGTATGGTATGGAACATACAGCGTATGCTTCTTCTCAACATTGTCGGATGATTGTCTCAGTCAAGATCGGCTGTTTGGCTCTTCTCACTGTGTTTTTCTTGGTGTCCAGTATGGTGTCCAAGAGAATGGACCTTCAGCTATGTTGAGGCAGATAACTCAAAGGGTGTGTACTACCCTCCATAGTATCATGTAGTGCGTGCAACACAGATTAATCACTGACAAGCCTCAAATCAAATATTATGTCAATGAGAGGGGGGAGAGGTATAAATGACCTGGTGGCAAAGTTGGGTTCTGTGTTGTTGAACGAGGTGACAGAAGTGCTTCCTCCTCCAACCAAACGGCCACCTCACATCTGCTGATGTGTTCCAATGAGGATTGCTATGTGTGAGCTTCCTGCTTTGGAATGGTATCCAATATATCTACAGCAGGGAGCTTTTATATGCAAAAGACCAAACCATGTGAAATCTTACTTCCAATAACAGTCGATAAATGATTTCAGATAGAGGACTTGGACCTTCCAGTTGAAGCAGTGATATGGTCTTTTGACTGGTGTGTTAAAAGGCTTGAAGATCTACTGAAGTTCTTCCCACATTCAGAGCAGTGATATGGCTTTTCTCCTGTGTGTATCCTTTGGTGTCTTAAAAGGACGCATAACTGAGTAAAGTTCTTCCCACAATAAGAGCAATTATAAGGCCTTTCTCCTGTGTGTATCCGTTGGTGTGTCAAAAGGATTGTCAATCTACTGAAGTTCTTCCCACAGTCAGAGCAGTGATATGGCTTTTCTCCTGTGTGTATTCTTTTGTGATGTGTTAGACTGGACAAATTAGTAAAATTCCTTCCACAGTCAGAGCAGTGATACGGTTTTTCTCCCGTGTGAATTCGTAGGTGTCTTTTAAGGTGTGATGGTGTAATGAAGTGCATCCCACAGTCAGAGCAGTGATATGGTCTTTCTCCTGTGTGGGTTCTCTTGTGAAAAGTCAGGGATTGCTGGGTAAGATAATTCTTCCCACATTCAGAGCAGTGAAATGGCTTTTCACCTGTGTGCGTTCTTATGTGTGTTTTTAGGTGTGACGGTGTGGTGAAGTTCTTTCCACAGTCAGAGCAGTGATATGGCTTTTCTCCTGTGTGTGTTCTTATGTGCATTTTAAGGTGTGATGGTGAGGCAAATTTCTTCCCACAGTTTGAGCAGTTGAAGTGTTTTTTCACAGTGTGTGTTGACTTTTTAAAACCTCTTGTTAAAGGCTTTCTTTTGTCGAGACAGTGGTTCAGAGTTGTAGCACTCCATTTCCCAGAAGCCCCCAGCAGTTCCTTGCAGTCCTTTAACAAAATGACAGCAGTCTTCAAAGGTAGAGGAGCAGAGGGGACTGCACCGTTGGGATTTGAAATAAACAGCTGGATCGGTCGGGGTTCAATCTTTTGAAGAGGTGTCAGGATGTTCTTTAGTCCAGGGTCCTAGAAGTCAAAGAAAGTATTAAATCATTCTAACGTTTTGACATTTAAATCAATCACGACTGAAATATGATACTTCATTGAACGGCAATTTAGTAAACATGCTTAAGAAAATACTTTATTTAGCTTATCAGAGTTATAGTCCAAGAACACACTTGTCGAGATCGAGGTTGACATTTTATTTTTGCTTTGCCCTGGAGAGTCATGTAGCTATACAATTTTGTATACTTATGTATACTATGTCGGTCAGTTTTTTGGCATGTGTATCTATATTTACATCTTTAATACTGCATTATTAACATCTCTGACACATTCACAAAACATTGTACTGTAGTAGGGATTTTTATTTTTATTTCATTTTAGTGGATTAAACATTAATCCCTCCCCCACACGGTCACCAGGGCTGTTTCCGAGTTATTCAGTCAAGTATTTTCTTCTTACTTTTCCTCAACCCCGAGAGAAAACGTCGTGTTTGGGTTAATAAACAACAAACGCTAAACGGCTTCCCTGCTGTGTCATGTCGATCAACGGCAGCATGGTGTCGCTTTGAATATGGCTACCGCAAGGAATTGTGGGCGGCACTTGCTTCTTTCCTTTCGTAAAGGATGGTCCATTGCATCCTATGCTAAGGAACAAAAGTTTGGACGCATCGAAGCACCTTTCCTAAGCAATTGCGCTAATCCGACCAGCATTTTGTAATGGCCGTCACTTAGATAGTTGCGGGTTATTTCGCCAAGTTGGGAACTTAACGAGGAAAAACAGAATTCGACCATAGCCCAAGACTTTTCGTTCTCTCCAAACGTACGTGCATGCATCGTTGGTGCTGTCAGAAACATTACGTTCCACTTCAAGATAAATGTGGTTTTGTCAAACATATTTTACTGTTATGGAATTGGTAGATTACTTTACTATATTTCGTCTTGCAAGTCGTTTGTCCAACGCTGTTATTCAGTACACGCTAGTAACCCACTGTTTCAATTAACTTGAAGTAACGGCAGAATGATTGTTATTTCTCGGCATACCTCAGCCATTGTGATTCCCGATGCTTCTTCACAGTTAAACACGAATGCTGTCTCTTCCATAATCGCCTCGCGTGTAAATTACAAGATGTCCTTCCTTTACTGCAATAAGAAGTGAGTTTGAGATTTTCTCTCACGCATGCATGGGGGAGGAGCATATTTGTTCTGGTCCTCCAGACACCTCTCCTCTTCTTCACTCCTCCACCGAATCAATAATTGACCAACCCAAATCACTCACATTAATTATGTTATATATGTACTATTATTATTTGTTACCGGAAAGACAGATTCAAATTATGAGATGTGTGTCCACGTATGTCTATGGGTTCCTTGTGGTATTATTTAAAAATTAGACCAGTCACCTATGCTAAAGCAGAAGTTATTTGAGTTAGGTTTACATTTTTAAAAACGATAAAACACTTTACAAACAGGCATCCAGAACTTTAACAATATTTAACTTTCTTTGTATTAACGGAATATTAATACCATTCTATTGTTTGTAATTCCAATGGGTGAATGAAAAAAAAGCAATAAAAAAACGATCGCAATTCTTATCATTCCTCTTGAAGTCTCAATATCTAAAACTCAACTTGTTTGCCAGCGGTCATGATCTCCAACAAAATTGTGACGTAATCCATTTCATTAAGTGGTGCAATTCCCTCTCCTACCAGTTGAGGGGATGCTGTGACTGAATGTCAAGTAAAAACTTAGTTCTTAGAGAGTTTGGTTAAAAACAATTCTCCCGTTGGAATGTTGGAAAAGTAGAGTTCTCTTGTTGGAACGTTTTTATTGTATTATAACCTACCCTCCGTGAGGTAAGGCTAGGAGTGTGAAGAGTTCCAGGTCTTAATGAGTGGGTTCCTTAGTGAGTGACGGAATCTCCAAACTGGTGCGTTAAGTGAAGGAAACCCCGGGTGGGGGTGAATTTAGTGAACATCAGTGCAAATGGTGAACAGTACAAATGACCTGGAGAAGAACGGCACGAGCTGTCAAATCAAAAACACAAAACTGCAGGCCTTAACTTACCAATATCTCAAGTACGAACAAAAACGCTCCAACATAATGAAAAACATGTAGTTTCATTGGTGACTCACAGAATTGTCCATAGGTGTGTGAGTTGTTGTATGTCTATGTGCTAGCCCTGCGATGGACTGGCGATCTGCCCAGGGTGTACCCCGCCTCTCGCCCGAAATCGCCTGGGATAGACTCCAGCCTAGACTTGGTGGTAATGATCAAAGGGAGAACTCCATTCTATTCGGGACCTTCTCTGGTCGGGGGAGGTGTACACAAAACCTCTCCCACTCTAGTACACCAAGGGCCCCTGGCGCAAACCTCAAAAAGTGTAATGAAGGTGTTATAACCCCTGTTATCCTGCTGGTAACTAAAAGTTGCAGCCTGATCAAAATGCCAGTCTCTCCCTTGTTCTGGAGATGACTGATACACAAATCACACAATTGACAGGGAGATGGTTTAGACATGTTAAAAAGGATTGTTGGAGTCACCAACATAACCAGGCCATGTAACCTCGGTCAGAAATGCAATTCAAATTTTCAGAATTGAATTAAACATAACAATCAATTGTAATAAACAAACAGCACAAAGCTATGTGTTCTGCTAATGTGTTCCAAAGGGAATTAATGTAATTGTGCTTCCCGCTTCGGAACAGTGACCCAGATATGTACAGCAGGGAGCTTTAGTATGTAACACACCCAACATGCCAATATATATGTGCATTAACATTCAGAAAATTATTTAAGATGGGAACGTTTGAATGAATTACAATGATTCCAGTCGGAGTGTCAATATCACTTTTCACCTGTGTATGTTTTTATGAGCATTAAGGTATGACAATCTAGCAAAGTTTTTTCCACAGTCAGAGCAGTGAAATGGCTTCTCTCCTGTGTGTATTGTTTTGTGATATGTCAGACTAGACAATTGACTAAATTTTGTACCACAGTCAGAGCATTGATATGGCTTTTCTCCTGTATGTTTTCTTCTATGTATTTTAAGGGCCCATGGTTTAGTGAAATTCATCCCACAGTCAGAGCAGTGATAGGGCTTTTCCCCTGTGTGTATTCTCAGGTGTATTTCAAGATGTGACGATCTAGCAAAGTTCTTTCCACACTCACAGCAGTGATATGGCTTTTGTCCTGTTTGTGTTTTTATGCATGTTTTAAGGTGTGCCGATGAGGTGAAGTCCTTCCCACAGTCAGAGCAGTGATATGGCTTTTCTCCTGTTTGAATTATCATGTGTTCTTTAAAGGTTGATGATCGGGTGAAGTTCTTTCCCCAGTCAGAACAGTTGAAGTATTTTTTCGCAATGTGTATTGACTGGTGCCTTTTTAATCCATAGACTCTTGTAAAATGTTTTCCCTTTTCAAAGCAGTGTAGGTTTCCTCTAGAAAGTTCTTTCTTGTCAGTGGTTGTAACACTACATTTCCCATCAGCCGCAAGTAGTTTCTTGCAGTCCCTTAACAAAATGGCTGCTGTCTTTAAAGGTACCGGACCAGAGGGGACTGCACCGTTGGGATTTGATATAAACAACTGGATTGGTCGGGGTTCAAGCCTTTGAAGAGGTGTCAGGATGTTCTTTAGTCCATGGTCCTAGAAGTCAAAGACAGTATATAATTACTCAGGTAATCATGGAAAAATTGTATATTGTAGTGCCGAGAGACGGGAGTCGGAGGCGGGGTGTTAAATGTGGTAGCTAAACTTTTATTCCACATGGAAGAAAACAGGACAATCACACATTTCACTCGCAGTAATGAACTAAACCGGAAACCGTGAGCTCAAAAGCATTAGTTCCCATGGATTAATTATGTTGATCTACCACACAATATAGTGAACTACAAGCCGTTTACATATATAAGCAAGCTGGCCCGGATTGACAAAGGGCCAGGTAAATTGGGAAAGGCGAATCTGCTTTTGAGACACAATATTGAAAAATAAAAACTACCAGCACAACTCAAAAAATTTCAACACGCCTTTGGAATGTACGATAGGTAAAACGAGCTGACATGTTTCGCTGAGCAGTAGGCCTAATGGAGAATCGATTGAAATTAGTGTTCACAGACTATCCACACACGTCCATGCACCGCAGGTTCAACCAGAAACACTACGTTTCAATTTAGGGTCCATTTGTTGTTGTCAATCTACTTTCAGCATTATATAAATTGTGTTTTTTTTATTGGTTTCTCCAACACTGTTATTCAGTACAAATAACCGCAAATTAAACTTGAAAATCCATTGTTGTACTAAATTCAGTATAATTCGTAAAATTCGTGACAATTCAGCATACCTCAGTCATTGTGATTCCTTTAGCCTTCCCACGGTCTTTTCAATTATCACTAGGTGAGTTAATTAGCTAGTGTGTTTCTATGTGCGAAGAAAGTGCTAATTATATTGACGTACTTTAGTGTTGTTCTGCTGATATGGAAGCAATACAGAAGAGACTTCTGTTCGAAAGTCTCAGTTCCTTCTTTCTCTTCTTTGAGTTGTTTTTCTGTTTGCAAACAAAGAAATCGGTGCATTATCGCCACCAGCTGGTATATAGTGTGCATCCGCCGTCTGTCTATAGTGTAAAAAAAACTCAATCATTAATTTGTCCAAAATAGCAGTCTTGTCGTGAGTTATGTAGATCATATAATAATAATAATTAATAATACATCAGATTTATAAAGCGCTTTTCAAAACACTCAAAGACGCTCAAACCTTATATCTATAAGGTTCTGAAGGATCTGACACCTTTTTGCGTCATAGTTCCGTACAAAGATGCTCTTTTGTTGATTCTTGTCCACAGGGGTAAAGTCTGCCGGATCCCGAATCGTATCTACATATTTTAAACTTACTACGTTTTTGTATCATTACCCAAACTTTCCTATTCCGTCCTACACAGATAATTTATGTAATTGTCTTTTGGACTCTTTTAAATCATCCTCTTATTCTCACCACTTCTCGATACTGAATACAGCCAAACACCTAACCAGAGTAAGTGACTCACACCGCCCACCTGAACACCTTCAAACTAGACAGAGACTCCTCTTCCTACGCAGGCTGAGGAGCTTCAACATGGACCCCAGGATACTCTGCAACTTCTACAGGTGCACCATCGAGAGTATCCTGACTGGCTGCATCACGACCTGGTATGGCAGCTGCACTGCCCTCAAACGCAAGGCGTTGCAGAGGGTGGTAAATGCTGCACGACGCATCACCAGGTCAGATCTGCCCTCCATGGAGGCCCTCTA
>JAVQJS010047440.1:0-12868 GCA_036024795.1 Galaxias rostratus | reverse complement strand
TTACAGCAGTGTGTGTGTGTGTGTGTGTGTGTGTGTGTTTGTGTGTGTGTGTGTGTGTGTGTGTGTCTGTGTCTGACAGAGATAGTGAGAGTGCACACGAGAGAGAGTGCGTGCGTGCGTGGTTGCGTGTGTACGTGCGTGTGCGTGCGTGCTCAGGCAGGTACCTGGCTCGTGGGGATTCGATCATCGGTAAATGTTTGTCTGAGATGAATTCTCCAGCTGATCCAGAGCTGTGTGTCGGCTGACAAATGAAAGGGGGGGAAGAGAGAGAGAGAGAGAGACCAGGGAAGGGGGGAATAATGTAGTAGGGAGATGGAAATGGAATCCTTTCATTGTTTGTCTTTGTGGCTCTCCTGGTCATGCTTTGTTAATGAACACTAATTAAAATGGCAACAATCATGAGAGTTGGCAATCAAGAGGCTTCTTTTGACAGTCCCAGCTTCTCTCTCTTTCTCTCCCTCACTCTTCTCTCTCTCTCTCTCTCTCTCTCTCTCTCTCTCGTCCTCACGCTGTGGTTCTCTCCTTTCCGGGGGTTACTGCCTCCCTCCCTCCTTCTCTCTGTCGCCTCGCTCATTAGGAAGACAAAGTGTTGCCAGCAGCCACGGCAGTGAGAGATGGGTAGAGGGGAGAGAGCGCGCGAGACAGAGCAGAGAGAAAGAGAGATTGCCACCAGCCCTCCCTCTGGAGTGGTCTACTCTGGATAGAGGAAACAGCAGAGTGACCACCCGCTGCTCGCCGCCCCCCCACCCCGGGCATCAAGGTGCATGTGTTGTAAGAGCACATCATTGTTTGTCCCTCTAGCTGAGCGACGTGCTACACAGTGACCTAAAAGTAAAGCGTCCACGTCCGCCATGCAAATCACCCCGTCAGCCAAGCTGGGCGCATGTGCCAGCCCGGCCCAGCCATCATAAAGCACCATGATGGATCCACACCCAAATAAATAAATAAAAGGCGCTTTTATTTTTCTTTCTCTCCCCCCGTTCTCCTCTCCCGCCTCTTGCCTGATGGATCTGTGAAATGATATAACGAATGAGACTTGCAGAGAGATGGGGAGGGAGGGATGGGGGGGGGATGGGCGGGAGGAGAGAGACAGAGGATTTGATTTATTAGTCTCATAAAAATTCCGCCTTTGTTATTCCCTCTCATTTTTACATGGGGAGCTTATTAAAGAGCACACCTGTCTGAAAGTTCTCTGACCGAGAGAGTGTGCGTTTGTGTGTGTGTGTGCTGCCCATGTGCATGGTTTCTGTTCAAGAATGAACGTTTTAAATGTAGGCACAGATTATGTCTGGCTTTATGGTAAGTGTTGAAGGCTATTTCCTGGCCCTTCCTTCCCTGAACTATTCTGTCTCAGAGTGAGGTTTTCTTGTGGCCCCTGAGTGTGGCGGGAGCTTTATATTTCCTCCATGTCAGTGTAAACCCATGGGTTGGTCTTCTGTGACGATTCGCTGAGCTTCACGTGACTGACCCGTCAATCGCATGTCTCCCTCAGGCCACACCCCCCCATCCCCCCGTGGCCCCGCCTCTCAGAAGGTGTTCAGGACCCGCTACAAGATGGTGACCCGGCTGGCTGGAGCGGCGGCACACGGCCCTCACTTCAACGGCCCTCTCTCCTGGCGGGCCAAGAGGATCCAGTCTGCCAGGTACGCGCACAGACCCTTGCTGTAAACACACTCACAGAGCACACAGTGTTGAATGGACTCACTGTAAAGGCATCACTGGTATACACTGTTGAATGAACACACGTTGTTGTTGGTGCAGTCCTTGACAAAAAACACAGGGTCTTATTAAAGCACGCGCGGTCCCACACCCAAACGCTTTTCTATTAAAGGCGACCAGACACGTAATATCACTCAGTAGAGAACATAGCCCCCGTCTTTTATATATCAGTCTTCTATATGGAGGAGGCTGCAGAATTTATGGGGCTCATTTTTACACAGTAGATAACCCTGGGAATAAAACATTTACACCGGTGTGCTCCCTGAATTAATTTACACCAAGGGGGAATGGGACGGCGCCTCAGTCACACAGGAAAGGAGGGGGGGGTCTTCTCTTAATGTCGTTACGACCCCCATATCCGTCTCTCCTCCTCCCCCCTCCCCCCTTTTCTTCTTCTCCGCCTTTATCTATCACCTCTGGTCCCCCGCTTCTTGTTCACGGTGTCCATTGCTCTCGTTCGCCCGCGCCCTCCCCGTCGGTAGAGAGAGAGAACGGGACCAGATCAACGCCCAACGCAGACGCTGACTGGGGAGAGGACTCCCGGTTGACAGGGTTCCAAGTGTCCTCTGAAAGCCCATGTTCCTTTGGTCTGTCGATCCTTCATCTTCCCCGTTCACCTCCCCCTCCTCCTTTGTGTGGGACCCAGGGAGAAGGCCTTTTCCCTTTTTTTCCACCCTTTGTGGGATAAGGCGAGGGGGGTGATGAGGGCATCACTTGGGGTCGGCGAGTTAATTAATGTTTATGATGAGGTCATTATTGGGCGACGGACGTTGAGTTAATGTGTTATTCATGGCCCCACGGCCGTGAAACGGACACTTAGTTCATGTTTTATTATGATGATTATTAACCAGGTCTTATTAAGATTTTTTATTGCTGGGGTTATACGAATGTGGTTATGGAAGTGGTTAATGGGTTATTATGACGGGGCTGTGAAGCTCTGTTAAAAACGCGGGGAATTGAAAGTCTCTGATGAGCTGTGCAGAGGCCAGATTACACATATCACAATCCACACACACACACACACACACACACACACAGACACACACACACACACACACACGCATACACGCACAGTACAAATAGAACGCCCCCACAGATTTCTCCAAGGGTGAGGATTGCACATGATGACTGAATGTGCAGGTGCACTTTGTCTTTGCTGCTAATGCCACCTGCAGTGTGTATGCAGGTGTCTGGACTCAAACAATACACCAGCTGAGGCAAGCACACACACACACACACACACACACACAAACTAACAGTATCCAGGCAGGCACACATACTTCTGGGTCCTTGTCTACTCCATTTGTTTTAGCGATTGTTCTTTGAAAGTATGAAACAATCTTCTCCTTTTCACTTTTTTAAATCGTCTTGAATTCAGTTGAGTGCTGAGTTGCGTTATCTTTTTCCGTCAATGACGTCCAAGGAGTGTGTTGCCTGTGTGTGTGGCTCATTTGTGTAATTCAGATTGGCCTGCAGCTTAGCCCTGCTCCTCACCGGCTTGGACTACTGTGACTTATGACTATTCATTTAGCCACCGTAGTAAATATTGATTCATCAAGGGATTTTCAATTTGAGCCGTGCGACATCCTGTGAAATATCACCGAGTGTGTGGAGCTGAGGAGAGATAGGGAGGGATAGAGAGGATGGGGGGGTGGGTAGGTTGGCGACAACGGGATGGGACAGGTCTCTTGGGAGACCTGGGTCTACCTCAGACCTTTTTCCCTTCCATTCACTCTCTCTCTCTCTCTCTCTCACACGCACGCACGCACGCACACACACACACACACACACACACACACACACACACAGCTATCTGTCTAACTCCTACGGCCATTCCTCCTTTTTTTCAGCTTCTTAAACTAGCTAGTGTTAGATGAGCTTATCTGTGCCCCTGAGTGCCGCTCTTCGTCTCCCTAACCCTGATCCACGCTCCCCTTATCACTCTGTGGCACCATCCGTTCAGCCAACCAGGGGGCAGGGTACGCTGGACCGGGACCGGGGCTGGCTTCACAGTGATCCGCACCACACCAGCCTGCCTGAGACGTATCACTGGGTAATGATGCTGGAGCGGTAGTGGGGAGTACTCACCGTCTATGTGACGGAGATGACTGGAGAGACGCGTACCTTAGGACCTGGAGTGCCACCACATCCCCACGTTGCCCCGTCTGTGCACCCACTATCAGGGCAACCCACCCAATCCAGTCTCTCTGCTCCTTGGCCTACAGGACGTCATGGCGACCTCCTTCCCAGCTCGCCATGTGATTCCCTGGTGTCAGCGTTAATACGCATCGTTGGTGATTGAGTGCCGGGGAGGTGTGCGGCGGTGTTGGTGGCGGCGGGGCTTGAATGGGTCGTATTTCAGCGGCGGCCACCAGAAAATAGATATAATCTCAACATTAACTCCATTAATAGTAGCAGGAGTTGAATTAAGAAAGCCGTAAAGCATGTGCACCCGAGGCTAAAATATGGGGCGCCCCTGCCTCTCTCTCTCTCTCTCTCTCTCTCTCTCTCTCTCTCTGTCTCTCTCTCTGTCTCTCTCTCTCTCTCTCTCTCTCTCTCTCTCTCTCTCTCGTCCCTGTCAGGTGGCTCGCTCTTGATTGCTCTTCTTCCTTTGCTTTCTTGCACTCCGTCTTTTATCTGTACCCTTTCTTTACTATTTTGCTCTCTTTATGTATCTGCGCTCCTGTGACACAAATGTCATGTCACAACTATGACCATAGGTACATGACGTACACGCACACCATCAGACTGAGTGCTAAACACAGTCATATAAACGACCACACACGCGGACACGCAGACAGACACACAGATCACGGTCCCAGACAGATGTGTGCGCACACACACACACACACACACACACACACACACACACACACACACACACACACACACACAGGACAGGATTACTAGTCCAAGCCCTCATCTCGTTTAGTGCTCCCTTATCGATCACCACAGGATGTAAGAGACCGAGCAATAAAGAGAAGCAATGCCCTCCTCTTCACTTTTCCCCTCCTCTCCGCTCCCCTCGCCCATTCATCCCTCCTTTTCGATACGTCGAGTCCTTTCATTTACCCATCCGCTTATCACATCCCTCATCTAACGGTCAGAGGCACGGCTCCGGCCCCCATACCCATCACACGTGCTGTGCTCTGCCTTTGTCAGCCCGGCGCCTCTCGGCACCCTCAAAATCCATCCCATTGAGGCTCACAGGGCTGGTGCTGACACGCCCCTCCCACCCCGCCCCCATGTAGATCGTGTTCATTCCCCTTCTCCTGTCTCGTCGACAGTTAAGTTGAGACCCGATGGCATAGAGTTGGACTCAATGGTCTCAGACGGGTAATATCAGTGATTGGGCTTCCTTTAAGTGCCACCGCCTTCAGCTGGCCAGCCGGGGCTGCTGGAATTAGCCACAGGACTGTTTACGCAGCGCCGGGCTCCAAGGGTAACTGCTTCCCAATATGAGCGGGCTAATGCTTGGGTTGCAGGCAGAATAGACGAGAGCAGCATTATTCTGCGCAGCGGTGCGACCCCTCCACTCTCCCCTCCCTGTCACCAAAACAAAAGTCAGATCATTCATCAACGGCCCGCTGTAGTGCTGACTTGCGCTCTCCACGTGCACACACACACACATACACACACACACACACACACACGCACACCCACACATGTGGCACACATGGTACCTTTCGACCCTTTACCCCTCGTCCTTCTGTTTTCTCTCCCTGTCCCTGTTTTCTCTCCCTGTCCCTTCCATGTGGAATCCCTGTGCTCCTGCTCTCACCTCTGTTCACGCTCTCTCTGTTTTTTATACACTCCACTATCCACCCCCCCCACACACACACGCACACACACACATATTAAATATGGAGTCTGACAAACCATCCCTCGGTCCAGCCCCGCCGTTCGTCCCGGTTAGATGATCGCCATGGCGATTGGGATGATGCATGCGGTTTTGGGGCGACGTGGAGGGAGGTGTATCTGCGCTGTGCTGGGAAGGCTCCCCCCCTGTGAGACGAGCCTGCTGCCCGGCCAGGGAGGATTTGTGTGGCGGGGCCGGTCTGGAAGGAGCCTGATAACGGATCTCCTGCTGGGGGGTCAAGGGCGTCCCGGGGAACAGGTCAAGGAGAGAGTGGGGATAAGTGCAAGCGGCTCTCCAAGTCCTCTCCTCAACAACGATTCCTTTTCTTTATTTTCCTCACGTGGTTCGTTTTATCACCATTGTTCTTCTTCTGCCTGTTCCCTCCTTTTTACGAGCACGGCGTTTCTCTCATTATCGTTCCCTTTATTTCTGGCTGTCGCCAGAATAGGGAGATTACCTCGACGGTGGGGTGTAGGTCATCAGCTCCCACAGAGACGACTGCTCACTAATGGTGGGGAGCCCACGGGTGAAACTCACTCAGACAGCTGCTCGTCTCACATTACCACACTCATTAACACACCCGCACGCACACAAACACACTCACAAACACACGCAATGTGTTTGCTGTTGAGGCACACGTTCGACTCCAGACTGGCTCACCTATGCTGGTCCATACCGTAATAACTTCTACAGATTAGCATAGCACTGTGCTTGCTTTCCTCCCGCGCCCCTTTCCCCACCCCTCCCCCGCCGTGGCCCAGTGTCAGGGTTAACTGCTGTCTATGTTAAGTGTCCATGTCACGTCCCCATTAACCTCCATTGTGGCTCCTCGAGCTACAGGGCTCACTGTTTAAGCCTCCCTGGGTGGCAGTCACAGCTCCAACATTAGCCTCCATTACGGCTCCCTGGGCTCCAGTTGCCCTGTGTAGGGCAGCCACTGATCTGGTATTTGTGAAACTGAGCGTCTCCGCTGGTGAGTTATGGCTGGCGCTCGTTTCGCGCACGTGTGTTCTAACCTCTGATAGGTGATTTTTTTTACTCTGCTCCTTTTCTTGTTTCTTTGCCCAGTTGCACACAAACAGTCTACAGCATGTAAGTGTCTGCCCTTATTGTTGTGTGTGTCTGTGTGTGGTGTATAGTGTCTGTGTGTGTGTAGTGTGTAGTTGGGGTACCCTCTCTGTTTCGCTGTAATGGGAGGCATGAACTCTTGCTCTAAACCCATTTCTATCCCATCTGAAATACGGCAGCAAATTACCTCCAGCGTGGCCCTGCACCCCAGCCCCAGTCTGCCCCAAATAGAAGTGACAGGACAGCGCAATTTATCGCCATAACCCCTGCCCCCCCGACAACCCATCCACACTGTGCACACACACACACACACACTCGCACACACACACATACACACACACACACACACACGTGCTGGGTCTTCAAGGATGTGGTTTTAGTGATAGTAGAGTGAGTTTACATACCTCTGTCTGTGGATATGCTAAGCGTGTGTGAGTGTGTTTATCAGGTGGTGTGTATACTCTGTGGTGGTCCGCGTGCTCCTCCCCGTGTTTCGGGGGGCCGCCCTCCCTGCTCTGGCCCCCTGCCCTGCCTATTATCTCATTGATTTCCTCCTCTCCTCTTTTCAATTCTCTCCATTTCCACGTGGCCGTCCTTTCCATTAGAGGAGCAATTTAACAGAGTGCTGTGACATGGGAGGCGAAGAGGGAGGGAGGGAAGGAGGGAGGGATGGAGGGAGGGGAACCTGGGAAGGAAGATGGGAGAGGAGGAGAGCGGAAATATCTAGTGGAGGAGGTGTGGGGAGGACAGAGCGAGATGGGCTCGGCTAAATGAACGGCGCACCACGCGGACGCCTGCTCTCACCAACCTATTGGAAAACTCCTGATTTAAAATAGATGGCAAGAGGGGGTTGAGAGGGCCTGTTTTCAAAGGCGGTCGAGGGATGATCAACTCAGGGTATGTTCTGTGTCGGCACAGCTCCACACTAATAGCGGCTTCACTAATAATGATGTTCTTGCTGGTTTGGGTGCCATTTGAATAACTGAACGTTTAACCCAATATTCAGCAATATTCAAAAATATAACAGCAATATTCCAATCATCATCACTTCCTGTGAAGCGTCCAACCGCCCCTATCACTTGTTAGGTAGTCTTTAATATGCTGTTTAGGTGTTGCTAATTCTGTCTTTCTCCATTAGTTTTGTCCTACCCCCTCTATGTTCCTGCTGTGTTCCAGGAATGTGCTGCAGGGCCGTCTGCGCGCGCCCCACGACAGACACCCTCCGGCCCAACACTGGAGAGGGCGGGACATGCGCTGGATTGGCGGCTCCTTGTACAGGGTGTCCGCCAATAAGCTGTCACGCACCGTGGCTGCCAGCACCTCCATCAACCGAACGGGTACCACCCTAATTGTCCCACTCACACTAACACACCAAACCCGTCTCCAAAGCGCCAGCTAACGACCAGCCACAGGCACATTAATTTACGATCCAAGCTTTAAGAGCTGTGATGGAATTCCACCTGTGAGTGTGTGTGCGCGTGTGCACTAGCACATGTGAGCTTTTGTGCACTGGGCCGCCCGTGCCTCCTCGCCTGTACCACTGCACCTCCTTAAACCCTGCACACTGGTGAGAGAGAGAGACAGAGAGAGAGAGAGAGAGAGAGATAGAGAGAGATTGATTGAGTGAGTGGGTGTATAGTGAGTAGTCTATGGGGCCGGTAAAGAGCGTGCCTGCAGTCGGTCCACTCGGGCTCAGCAGTAGCAGTGTGAAGGAAGCTGGGGGGTTGGTGAGGTGAGGTGCCATCTGAAAGAATAAAGTTGTCATCTGTCAGAGGAGCAGGGGGAGGGGCAGGGGACGTGGACGAGCTAGATTAAAAGCCTGCTCTCTCTCTCTCTCTCTCTCTCTCTCTCTCTCTCTCTCTCTCTCTCTCTTTCTCTCTCTCTCAAGCCGAACGTGTAGGTGCAATTGAAGAGCTCCGCACTAGGCTGCTCGTGCCTGGCATCTTGATGATCACCCCAAGTGTACACACACAAACGCACACACACATGGCGCCTCAGGTGTCCCCCAGCAGAGACCTCAGATCAGGCTAAGATTCCCACATTCCGTTTGTCCCTGGAACTGTCCCTCTCTGTTTCGTTCCCACCAGGAAGATGGTCCAAATTTAGAGATAGCATCTGCCGCTCTTGTCCTTCTGTGTGCGGTCTCCCCGGCTCCTCTCTCTCTCTCTCTCTCTCTCTCTCTCTCTCTCTCTCTCTCTCTCTCTCTCTCTTTGGCCGGCGTCCTGACGACATGTTCCTCGTGGTGTTCACAGACTCTACTGGGATGTCGGTTTGCCTTTGGCCCGCATCTCACTGCACACATATGATCTCACTCGAGCATGGCACAGGATTGCAGCCTCTGGCTACTTTGGGGAGACGCAAACACACACATACGCATGCACGCACACACTCATGCTCGGTGTCATTTCCAGTTTGTTTTCTTTGGTTTGTGTTTGATATTGGATCAGATTCTCTCCTAACGTGTTTGACGCTTGCCCTCCTCCCGGTTGACAGGAAAGTGGTTTGGTCCGCACGATGTGTCCCCCACGGCCTCTCCGTCACTGGCGCGACCCTCCAGCACTCGCCACGTCGCCAGGTTGGTCCGATCCCCATAACCGCCATTGACGGCGAACCCCCCTATGTTAAGCGCCTTTAAGACGCTCCTGTGTTTCTTTGCTTTGTGCGTGTCGGTCTGCCGTGCAGCCGTGCGGTCCAGAGGAGCCTGGCCATCATCCGCCACGCCCGGCAGAGGAAGCCGCAGAAGCAGTACTGCATGTACTACAACCGCTTTGGCAAGTGCAACCGCGGCGACAGCTGCCCTTACATCCACGACCCCGACAAGGTGGCCGTCTGCACCAGGTAAGGCTGTGACACACACACACACACACAAGCACATACACACACACACACACACACACATCGTGCTTATTCTCCCACATAAACATGGCTGTGTGCCTCTGTCACTGTCGATCTCTTCCCATTGGTCCATGCAGGTTCCTGAGGGGGACATGCAAGCAGACTGATGGAACCTGCCCGTTCTCTCACAAAGTGGCAAAAGAGAAGGTACACACACACACACACACACACACACGCACACCCCTGACATACAGATTGGTGGCTGTTGTGGCAGTCCCAGATTGTGATGTGACATGATGATCCCCTGTGGGATACAGTCGTCCCGAGTCATATTCCTGTTCCTGGCACCCCTCCTGTCTCCATGCGTCTGCACGCTGGCAGGGCGCCCAGGGATCTGACCTGATTTGGGGGTTCAGGGTGCGGATCAGCGAGGGCGCGGTGTGGAGGTGTGGGCTGGAGCGCGTGAGGACTGACGGGTGAGCGGCTGGGAGCAGTGTGGCACGGGGACGTTGTCGTTTCACACGCTGGTGCTCATGCCCCAACATGGTGGGCTGCGCCGGTATCACTTAGCACCTGATAGCGCGCACTCCTTATTTGCCTGAAGTGCGGAAAGCAGCCCCCCCTCACACACACACACCGCCTGGCTAAACACAGGAACACGTGCGAAAACACACACACTCACATACGCATTCCCCCGCTTGTTGATTTTCTTGCTGCTATTTGATTGACTTATAAGTAAAAAAAGGGTTTGCGAAGCTGTCAATGTGGCAAAATGATTATTATATTATATATATTGTTATGCACATATATACACCTGCACTCACACTTGCACAATTATTATATTTAGAATAACAAACATCTAAATATTTGTACTCAAAATAGCAGAAGGTTGATTTAGCTAATAATGAGATTTGAAATCTATGAATGAATGAGAACTTGACTGACAGGGGCCTGCTCTTGTTGTTTTTGTCTGTAAAAGGGAAAGTGGACATAAATAGTGAAAGCTGCTTTTCCTCAAGAAAAAAAACACGTGCACAATTCCCTGCACCTGTGTGAGTTGTCATACTGACGCGGCACAGTGCTGAGAGCCCAGCTGTCCGTTTGTCTTAAAGGGGTAATGCCAACTTCTTGTGGCCCCCACCTGTCACCCCCCTCTCTCTCTGCCAGCCTCTCTCTTACTTCAGCAGAGCTGGATGGAGTAATGGCTGGATGGAGGGGGGGGGGGGGGTATTCATCCGAACCCGATCCGAGCACTGGTGGGGATGTCAGGCGGGTCTCAGTCCTGTACCACCCGCAAATAACTGAGAGACAGAGAGCCCCTCTCCTAACCCCCCCTTCCTCCTTGCTCCCCCTGCCAGCCAGCCCTGGCGACTGTACACTCAGCCAGCACATAAACACATCATGGGAGCTGGACAAGCAGCGGCCTGGATAAATATTTCTGTAGCAGTTAATTAGCTAGAACCAATCCGATCCCAACCAGTCAGGCTCCTTCTCACATTTCCTTCCTCCCCTTCCGTGGCCCTGGCTCTCTCTCCCTCTCTTTCTCCCGGGGTATATTTAGGCTGGCCTGCACTACTCTAGTACGCACACACACACACACGTCAAGGTCCAAACAGTGGAGCTGTCCCACACGCGTCCCCCATCACCCCGTGTGCTGTCCACTGTGATTTTTGGCCCTCTAGCTGGCCTCTCGGTGACAAAGAGCAGGACTCCCTTGTGTTGTTGTTTTGGTCTGCTCCGGCTGTCAGAGACGGGCTGGGACGGACACTCCTCACTCTTTGTTATCCTTCTCGTGACTGCCCCTCATTTGCTCAATAATGAAACATTCTACCCTCTTCCCTGTCTCTCGTTCTCGTCTCTCTCGGTCTCATCCCTTCCTGTACTCGTCTTTCTCTTTTTGTCATCCCTCTCTGTCCTTCTCTTCTCCCTCGCTGTCCTCTGTCCCTCTCCAGATGCCAGTGTGCTCCTACTTCCTGCGGGGGATCTGTAACAACAGTAGCTGTCCCTACAGCCACGTCTACGTGTCCCGCAAGGCGGCCGTGTGTCAGGACTTCCTCAAGGGCTACTGTCCTCAGGGAGAGAAGGTAAGACACACACACACACACACACACACACCTGAATGTGGTGATGAGGTTTGTAGGCTACTCTACATGGAGTTCTACTTGTGTGAAATGAGGGAAACCTAACTCTGATTTATCTAATAGCACACGTCATTGTCCGGTATTTGTCGTGCATTAACTGGTGAGAGTGAAGAGATCGTTCCAGGTATAGTCCCAGGGTTAGGGTGGAACTCTGGGGTTAGCGTGGTCCAGGTAAACAAGTAGTTTTGGAACGGACCCCCGGGGGCACACACACACACACGCGCACACACACACACGACCCCCCTCACACAGCGACCGCAGGGACAGCTGCTGGGTGTGGGGTCTCACAGGTCCATAGCTGATGGCGTTTGAGTGACACATTGAGGGCCCCGGGGGTAACCCTAACCCTGGCCACACATGACCCCTCCCAAATGCCAGGTACCCGCACCCTGTCCTCCGGGCGTCCCTAGACAGCCCACGGACGCCCGACGTCCCGCTCCCCGTGGTGGGAAGGTGGCGCGTTCTGTCTCCACGCTGTCGTTCAGCCATCGCTTCACCACGGCGCTGAGCACACACAGAACAAAAGGGACATTCATATTTAGTCTATTAGCTGAAGTGCTTAGGTCTGTGATATTTCTCTCGCGCTCTCTGTGTGAGCGTGCGTGCATGTGCATCACGGCGAGGGCCTTGCGGCTGGGTGATGGATAGCAGGCAGTAATTATAGACGGTAAAAGAGAATGGCGCGATGGAACAGGCTGCTAGGCAGGAGCTCCGGCACCTCAGGGGTTAACGTGGCCCGCACGTCCGCCAGCCTGCCCGCCCGCCACCCGTCTGCTTGCCCCCCCCCCCAATCTCCATCCTCCTCCTCTTCCTCTCGCTCTTCGTGTCTGTGTCTCCCCCCGCTCTTTCCGGTCGCCTTTTCTTAATTTTTTTTGGTCTGTCTTCTCTTTCTTCCGTCTCTTCGTTAGGTTTCCCTCTTCATTCGCTCAACGTTGGCTTCTCTTTTGGCCTCTCCATCCCTCGCGCGTTCCTGCTCTCTCTCTCCCTTCACCCCCCCCCCCCCTTCTCTCTCTCTCTCTATAATGGTGAATGTGCTGACTGGTCCTGGTGTGGGCCCAGCAGAGAGCTCTCTAATAGGCCCCAGAGACATCCCAGCATTCCTTAAATCAAGTGGAAAATTGTTAACTTGGTGTGGAATAAAGATGTTCCGTCCACTTTGCTTTTTTTCTTCCTATTCCACCCCTCTTATTCTCTCTCTCTCTCTCTCTCTCTCTCTCTCTCTCTCTCTCTCTCTCTATTTATCTCT
>JAVQJS010047432.1:0-11748 GCA_036024795.1 Galaxias rostratus | reverse complement strand
CAGACATTTAGACACACTGGACAGACATTTAGACACACTGGACAGACAGAGAGACACACTGGACAGACAGAGAGACACACTGGACAGACAGACTCTGAACAGACAGAGAGACACACTGGACAGACATTTAGACACACTGGACAGACATTTAGACACACTGGACAGACAGAGAGACACACTGGACAGACATTTAGACACACTGGACAGACAGAGACACACACTGGACAGACAGAGACACACTGGACAGACAGAGAGACACTGGACAGACAGAGAGACACACTGGACAGAGAGATGCTGGACAGACAGACGCAGGACAGACACACAGAAGGGTTCCACAGGCAGCAGCGCTGGCATATCCAACTTCAAAGACAGATGGTGACTGTGTGCATGCGTGTGTGTGTGTGTGTGTCTGTGTCTGTGTGTGTGTGTGTGTGTGTGTGTGTGTGTGTGTGTGTGTGTGTGTGTGTCTGTGGGTGTGTGTGTGTGTGTGTGTGTGTCTGTGGGTGTGTGTGTGTGCGCGTGTGTGTGTGTGTGTGAGCGTGTGTGTGTGTGTGTGTGTGTGTGTCTGTCTGTCTGGGTGGGGGTTTGTGTGTGTGTGTGTGTGTGCGTGTGTGTGTGTGTGTGTGTGTGTGTGTATGTGTGTGTGTGTGTTAGTACATATGTATGTATTTATGGTAATTGTGGTGCCAAACGGTCCAATAGTCAAAACTAACAAACACAAGCTGGTCAACATCAGTGGAGCATCACATTCCTGCACACACACACACACACACACACACACACACACACACACACACACACACACACACACAGGGAATATGCATGTGCAAGCACATGTGCAAGGAATGCTCGCGCAAGCACCCACACGGAGACCGGAGACAGCCGCCTGGGTTATCTTGAGTGCTCCCAAAAGAATCTCTACAAAATGGTTATTAAGACTGATATCAATGAACAACCAGCGAGATGGAAGGGACGTTGAAGGTGCACTTCAATCGGATCAACTGTTTGAAAACAGTTGTATATGTGCTTACTGCGTTCTGTATCTAATGCAGGGGCTGATCGATCCAGTACCAGCAGAGAGAATGAATGTGGATGTGTTGCCCGTGTGGGTGGACAGGCATAGCGAGCAGAGCAGAGGGACACGGATCAGAGATCAGGCCGGGCAAGTGAAAAGATCCCAGGGAAGTTAGGTGAAAGATATTTTCTACTCGTTCAGGAAGAACTCGCTTCCCTCCGGTGCATCCGAGGACGGAGACAAACACGGCACACGTTGATATACGCCAGAGTCCAATAAAAATAAAAAAAAGCCGTTACATTGAGGTCTTTGCTTGGATTCAGCGCCACAGCTGCCTTCGATACCATTCACACAGGGGCCGTGCCGGCGCCAACATCTTTTAATGTGCCGAGATAAATTCCCCTTTGGCAATTTGCATGCTGATGAAGCGCTGAGTGGATGTCCACACAGACACACCGATAAGCCCACGCAGAACACACACTGGAGACGACATCTTCAGGGAAAGAGCGTGCAGTAGACAACGGACGAGGTGCTATCGCTGTTAGGTACCACACGACTAAGGCGAGAGAGAGAGAGAGAGAGAGAGAATAGTAGAAAGACTATATACACCTTTGTAAATCAAAGACCAGGCAATTTGACTGAACAAGGAGTTGAGAGACAGTGAGGCAAAGAGTGAGAGCATGACTTGAAATAGGAATGAGTGTCCCCAACAACTTCCCAGGGACCAGAGGACTCCTTTGATGGCTTTAACTTTCAGCGCCGTCCCTGTCTCCTGGATTGAGGGAGACGGGCCTGTGTTCCACCTCCTGCCCTCCTTACTACATTAACTTTCACTGTGGACAGGCAGAGCGAGAGAGAGAGAGAGACAGAGAGAGAGAGAGAGAGAGAGAGAGAGAGAGAGAGAGAGAGAGAGAGAGAGAGAGAGAGAGGCCGTGCCGCCCACTGCCAAATCACAAGACTGAGAGAGGGAGGGAGGATGGAAAAGGGTAAAGACCGGTAAAGATTGAGGAGAAACTGAGGAGATGAAGGAGACTGTGAGTGTGTGTGTATGTGTGTGTGTGTGCGAGCTACAGAGAAAAGGTGTGCTCGGGAGGCACCCTGCCAAAGGCTTCTCTATCCATAACTGTTTTGAAAGGCAGGATCGGGGTGGCAGTGGGGGCGGACTCGGCCCCGTGCCCTTCTTCTTTCCCTCCTTTTGTGTCCCCCCCCTCCGCCCCTCCGCCTTTTTTCACACCGCCTCACTCCTTCTGCCCTCTGTCTGGGCGGCGATCGAGGGAGGTGCCCGCTGTCTTTGGTTTTTGACGAGAGCGAGGGAGGGAGGGAGAGAGGAGGCGGCGGGCGGAGCAGAACGGAGGCAGACAGAGAAGGACAGTGCCGATGCAGCAGAGCCAGGGGGGCGGGGATCATAATTGCCATCAGACACTGGGATGAGGTCAGCGGCGCCGCGATGCCTGTCACCCCGGCGTGTGCGACCCCGGCTTCCCGAGCCAAACAACGGGCCGCTGCGAAACGCGAGCCCCCCTCCGCCAGGAAAAAGACGCCTCGTCAGGCCTATCCGGTTCCCCCCGTTATTGGGCACGGCAGCGTTTCGCAGCGGGATGGGGCGGGGCGGGTGGGGGTGTTGACAGAGGATAGGGGGTTTGGGTTTCAAACAGTAGGCGTGCCCTGAAAGGAGAGGCTGGTGGTCCTCTGGGTGGGGGGGCTGGAGAGAGACCACCAGCTTGGGCCTCTGTATCCTTCGTCCATCCGTCACACAGGCTGATGGTGAATTGTCTTCCTTTCTCTGAGACTCATTTTTTACACCTTTTCTAAGTACATTGCAACCCCCAGTCACACTCTCACACAAAGCACCTTTCATACTCCCTCCCTCCGTCCCATGAACCTCTGCTCCAGTCACACAGGCAGGCGGAGAATAGAAAAGTGCTGGCAGACGCACCCTGTCCTCTCACCAAACTGACAGCTAGCATATGGACATGCCATGGTCACACAGAGTACAGTGTGTGTGTGTGTGTGTGTGTGTGTGTGTGTGTGTGTGTGTGTGTGTGTGTGTGTGTGTGTGTGTGTGTGTGGCAGCCATATGGCAGAGGAGCGCGGGGTCTAGTCCTTTGGTCCAGGTGCTTGTACCAACATCAGGAGGCCAAGAAGGGACCACGGCCCCGCCCGGCACACACAAACACACCCACCCACACACACACACAGGCCTGCTCCCCCGCCTCTGCACGCCCTCGTCCCACACGCTCCCATCGCTCTCCTTCACGGCGCTGTCGGACCAAAGAGCCGCCTGGGAGCCCGTGACAGCCCCTTTTCTCCGGGCCATTGGAATGCAGGGAGCGCGGCGCGCCGTCTAGCTGATCTGAGAGATACAGCGGTGATGACACCAGCGGGGCCTGGGAGCCACACAATGCCAAGGTTAGCCAAGTACAAGGCTCTCCACAAAGGCCTGATTTGATAAGGGCCGCCGGCCGCCGCTCACCAGGACAATGATAACGCCACGCCGTTTGAATGACAAAGCACATCAGAGGTATTTAAAAGCACAACAATCAGCGGAGCGGGCGGGCGCTCCGCAAAGACAGGGAGAGGGAGGCTGAGAGAGAGAGAGAGAGAGAGAGTGAGGGACACAGCTAGCGTAGCAGGTGTGTCTGCTTTTGGGATGGCGTTGGTTATTTTTGCCGGGTTTCTGTTAACACGCGCCGCCACACCTCCGTGTTTTCTGAACACCCTCAAGGCGACGGCACCAACGCGGTGAGACTGGCGCGGTGGAAGGCGGACCAAGGGCACGCAGCCGAAGGCCACAGCGAAGCCCGACGACGAGCCGTCCTTCCGAGGTACTTCCATAAGTGTCTTTGTGTCTTTCTTATGTGCTTTCTATGCCCCGCTCTTTGGCCCAAGATGGCGGCCTTCGCCTGTGACCCCCAGACATTTATCTAGTCCAGCAGCGCTGCTCAGAGTCCCCTGACTTCATGCATCAAAAGGGATAAATGTAGGCTAGTATGTGGACTGAGAGGCCTAATAAAGATGCATAGATAAAATTAGAAAGGACCATGGAGAGGAGGAGAGAGAGCGAGAGAGCGTGAGAGCAGGGGAGAGAGAGAGAGAGAGAGAGAGAGAGAGAGAGAGAGAGAGAGAGAGAGAGACAGAGACCGTGAGAGCATGAGAGAGAGAGAGGGATGGAATGATTGATCAGGATTGGAAGGAGTATTGGAGGAGAGGTAGAGGAGGCTCACCATCGATCCTGCTGACCAATTCCTCAAGGGCTTTGACTTTCCTCTGGATCCCCGGCTGGGCAAACGTATAGTTGTCCTGGAGAGAGGTGCACACATACACACAAGCACACGCACACACACACACACACACACACACACACACACACACACACACACACACACACACACACACACACACACACACACACAAAGAGACGTCTTAGTTTTGTTTTGGGCATTTTAATATACACTCTGAATCAGGCTTTGTCTTTCTTTCAATAAACATCCAACACCGACGGCGTTAACATTCAAGCAGCCGCCCCTTCATAAAGTGAAAGCACACCACAAACTGAGCTCTTTAACGCGATGCCATCTCCCTGAGCTGTGCATCCCAGAGCCATGGAGTGCTCCAAGGCAGCATGAGGCCTCACTAGTTCACCGCCACGCATGCTGGAAGGCACAGTCAGAGCAAAGCTACTGGCAGAGCATTATTAATGCACACAAAGCACAGACACATGCATTTCTTACATCCCTTCAGGTAAAGGCAACCGGCTTTGTTGACCCCATATCCGCCGGAGGAGAAGAACATGACAGGTCTGGGTAAGTTGAGAACACGATAAAGCCCTGTAGCACTGGTGTCAATGACTGTAATCCATGTCTTTGTGCAAAGCATATCAAAACGCAGAGATCACACACATGCACAAGTGCACGCGCACACACACACAGAGAAAGTGAGCATGCTCACACTCACACACACACACACACACACACACACACACACACACACACACACACACACACACACACACACACACACATCGAACGAAGCTGTCTGTGAACCACAAGGGTATCTCTTTTCCTCCACAACGTTTACTGTACAGTGAAGAGAAAAAAATCAAACTAACTTTGATTCAAACGACCAAAGCTGTAATCCCCTCTTCTTTATAGTCCGGGATAATCTCCACGAAATGAAATCATAGGCAGACGATGGGAATGGGAAACCCTGACACGTCCTTATTTGACAGACGACCGGGTTGATGATTTCTCTGGAAAATGTACATTCCCCCAACGAAGGCGGATGAATTATGACAGTTTTCACATTAAGCAGACCCATCTTCCTGCAAAGAGCATTAGCAGTGCCGAGTGCATCAGCTGATAACATCACAAATTGACCTGCCAATCTTCCTGCCCTGGCTTCAAAGGTGCAGATAAGGTGTTCCGGGTCATTGACAGAGAGTCTGTCTGTAGGCCTTTCCTTGCCTAGCTGATATCAGGCTCTGTGTTTCTCCCGCTAAGCCAAGACCTCCTATTCTCCCAGAGACATGAAAAAACAGACTTCGGATTATTCCCCAGAGCCTAAAATGGAGGCTGTATCGCTCCCGTGACATGTTTTACACGCTCTTTTTAAAATAACCCTTTAATACTTTTTCTCTGTGTGCATTGGGGAGGCCAGAGAGAAGGGAGAAGGCTTACGAGGTAATCTCATTGATATTTATTCTTCTAATGACACCTAGGAATGTAAACTGATGGCCATATTCATGCCGATATGACCCCAATGTGTCTTTCATATTCAAGTAATGAAACGTACATAAAGGAAACTTGAAATCTGCTGGTCGGGGATGAAATAAGCTCTCATGCGAAGCAATCTCAGCAAGGTATTAAAGTTAGCAAATGGTAGATAATACCATGAGATTTAAAGATGCATGTCGAACAGTGATTCTTTAAGGGTGAATTAAGGATCTTGAAATTGGAATTGGATGTAACTTAAGGTTTATATAAAGACTTTGCTATTATAGACAGAGAAACTGTAGCCGGCAAATTTCATTATTTGAAAACCCTCACATCGGCTTTGGATATGAAGAAAGAACACAGTCCTTCTTTCCCCCGACGGACATATTTCTGGGGTAATTATCTTGTCGCCAAGCTCACACTCGCCGACTTAAACGAAAGAGAAAGAGATTCCAGCAAGGTATCAATTGTTACGGAGGAGGTCAGAGGAGGAGGAGGGGGGGGGGGGGGCTGCAGTAAGAGCGCTACATTTGGGGGAGATCACTCCTCACGTTCAGCCCTGGCTGTCTTACCTGTCGCGGTGGTGCTGACAGGCGGTTTGTTTGGTCAGGCGTGGCACGGGGGGAGTGAGAGAGTGCAGGGGACGCTCAGAGTTAGGGATAGCAGGGGGGGGAGGGGACTGGGCGGCCAAGGTGACATCTTGATTCATTGACTTCTGAGGGCGGGATGGGGTCATCTTGACCTGAGCGTGAGGTCACTGTAACTGCCATCGGGAATGTGACGCGGCGCTCTCTCCAAACGTCTCTCCAGCGTGGAGGCATAGGAACATTTGGGCCGGTTGTTGCTCTACTGCGACCCACAGGTATCACGGTTGTCTAGGAAACGATCTTTCAAAAGTTTTAAAAAAAACCAGACAGTATACCTGATAAAAAATGATTACATTTTTGTCACTTTTTCACTGTAGTTTAAAAGTACTTCAATCCATATGACAATGTTTAAATCCACGTGAAAACAACGGAGCAGTGGTCCATCTGCTGTGTCTCAGCTGGTGCGTCCTTGGTTTCCTCTGTTGACTCAGTGTTTACTGGGGCTCATCTTGTCATCACCGGCGTAATGAACAAGCGCCGTGCACAAAGCGAATGATGAGAAAACACACAAACACGGCTCGCGCCTCGTTGCTGCTTTATCCCCCTGGCACACGCAAAGATACAGTATGAGGTAAATCCCTCCAGCTATCCAAACACTTGGCCTTTCATACGAGTCTGTTGTTGCCTGCCTTCGGGGCTCTTGTGGCCAAGGGGTGGGGTGGGGGTGAGGGGGGGTGCAGCTGTTGACACTGTTACCATTGCATTTCCTGTTCAGCCCGACCAGCTGGCTCGCCTCCATTCTCCTCAGGCCCCACGAAGGGCAAACAAGTGTGAGCGTCCGACTCGACGACAGACGTCTCCTTTCTGCCTCTGGCTGTTACAGTTGTGCCGGCCTTTCAGGGCGACAAAGAGGAGCAGTCGGCGTGGAGACCACAATGGTCCAGCGCTGCACCTCAACAAACCCTTTAGGTTTGGCAGCACACACCTCGGCTACACATTCACCATCAGCTGCGCATGCACGCATCGACACACACACGCGCACACACACACACACACACACACACACACACACACACATGCACGCATGCAGGCACACACACACACACACACACACACACACACAAACACACACACAAAAGCATACCGTACATAGACTAACCACTGGAAAGTGGAGGGGTTGAATGTTGTCCTTAATGAAAACAGGGGCCCCAGGTGAGTCTGTATGTCTGCCCTTGACCTGGCCACACAGGACGTATGGGTCAAGTCACCCGGAACGGTTTGAATGAGGTGTGAAACAAAATAACTGGGAGAAAATGCGTTGTTGTCTCGATGGAGCGGGATGTTCCAATTATAAAATATGTTAATTCAAGGAGAGGCTTATAAACACAAGCACGAACTCCATAGCGACCGCATAGAATCATATCTAAAACTCAGGAACAACTACAGCAAATAAGGCGAGTTGCTTGTGCAGTTCAATGTCTCACCCACATCTCAAGCAATCTGACCAAAGCGTTGACATTGTTGTTGTTTTTTTTAACAAACATGGAAATGCTAAATATATGTATGCAAATAAAACATGTGAAGGAATAGGTTGTGAGCCTTGGATTTGTTTGTGGAATGCGTGTCAAGGCAAATCCAACTCCCGACTACTTCATATATTGACTGTCAGAAAAAGTAAAAGTTGTCAGGTAATTATATTATATGCATTCGGCAGACAACCCAATACTTGATGTGAATGTATCATCACCATCTTAAGGATATATATATATATATATATATATATATATATATATTACTAAAACAATCATTTGTCTAATGTTCGATAGACGTCCTCTTTACTTCACATTCAATAATGAAATGTGACCATTTTGATAGGACAGGGTCTTTTAAAAGAAGACTTTGAAAAAAGTTTCCCTTGTTATTGGTGGCGGCAGTTTTTCCCCAGTGGATGTGGAAGAAGGAGGGGAGGGAGAGCTGGCGCAGTGGAAGTGTCACATGATTAAAGTGGAGATTGGCGATAGGGGGATCTGTGCGGTATGGGGAGAGATAAGAGAACAGAAAGCGTGTTAAAAGTGGCCTGTGATCAGCCATTGCGCGAGGGAAAGCAGTGACAGGTGTACTGCACACGGGCTCGCCGTGAAAAACAGGGCCGGGGTGGCTCCTCTAAAGCTCACTGGCTAAAATTAGAATGTTTTAGTTGGTGGGAAGAAAAGGAACTGCGAGTTGGAGGAAGCAAACATTCATGAAAGGATTTTTATTTTGATTTGACTATTGTTGTGATTGTTTTGATGTTTTTACTAGGCTTTGCCCACATTCCCGAATCCTCACTAATTATAGACCTGTGAATAATTTCTACTTTTAGTTCCTGATGTTTTTTTACTGGTAAATTGTGGTGACGCATTGATTGTCCTATTGATTTTGGCAAACCAACGTAAGACAGGATTAAGGGAATGGAATGTAATAGGCAATGAATTAGAGGAAAACTGACAAAAACAGAGACTAAAAGAGATTTTGAGAAGTGTTTTGTTCGCTACATTTAATCAGAAAATCCACGAAGGCAAAAGCAGACTTGTCCTGTCAGCACTACACCTCCTGAACCACAGTCTCCAACATGGCCTTTGAATGAGAGGCACGCACAGAGTTCCTCACATCACACTGAAACAAATGGTTCATAAACTACCTGTTTAATTTTTCAGAGCTTCTTGAACCATATATTTCCTTATTAGTTTGGAGAGGTTGGCTTGGTTTGAGGGGATGGATGGCGCTGTCAGTGTCTGGGCATAATGGCGGCGCGGCGTGAGTGATTTCTACCAGGGAAAGCCTATTAGGCCAGACAGGAGGATGATGATATTAGGCCATCATCATTCAGAAGACACCGCGCCCACCAACTCCGGCACTCCCACACAGCCTCATCCATCAGACAGCCCAAAACACTCAGCCATTTTCCCTCTGCTCCTCTGCTTTGCCCCACTCTCTCTCTCTCTCTCTCTCTCTCTCTCTCTCTCTCTCTCTCTCTCTTCCGCTCTCACATTGGTGGCCAAAATGTTGCCCTTTTCTTAGCCCATGAAACATTTAACATTTCATTCCAGATCTTGACAGACGCAAGTAAAAGACGACCTTATGAATCTTACTTATTGTCTTCCTTGAGCGCAATCAGGGACTAAATATGAGATCCTTGTCCCTGGTCCGTGTCCACTGCCTACCCAATGGTCTCTTCCGGCACTGATCCTCCCATTAAGATACTGATCTTTTACTCCAAGCAACAGATATGAACCACAAAGATTATTCAAATTCAAATGAAAAAAATGTTAAGCTTCTTGGTGAACTCTTGAAATTCAGACGAGGATAAAATACAACACACATTACGAAGACATAGAATAATATGTCTCCCAGTAATATCTAATATTCAGTAAGCACAGAATTGTGAGACAAAGTGGGGGATGGACACCAATCTCCGTGGCGACCAAATGTTAACTTCTCTGCTGGAATGGAGGCAACAGTGAGCGTTTCCATTGACGATAAGAAATGGCAAAGACAGCAAGCAGAGGGAAGCCTCTCCAGTAATCCATCTGACCCGAATGTCCCTCTCGCTAGCCCCTCTCCCTTTATGAGAACGTGAACCTGAGACAACCCTGCTGACCTCAGCTATTGGAAACGGGTCGCTCCGGCGGTGACCCCCCGTGACCTTTGACTCGACATGGAGAGTAGGAGGGCATTGTTCAGGTCGGCCAGCGGGGCTCCGCACCTCTAAGCCTGTTTCACATGGGGACACAATGCAGCCTACGGGCCGCCCGAAGGCCTTGGTAATGGATGGGAATTGTGTCTATGGCCAAAGGATGTCAAGAAGATGTGCCTTTCGCAGGCAATTGTTTACGGCCTATTGTGAAAATATTAAGCTGTGTCTTTCCGTTTGATCATTTCAAATTGCATTCATATTTTAAAAAATTCTATGACATGGAGCTGTCACGTTACGTCCCCATGAGGTTTCCTTTCCCCCTCCTTGATTTAACAAAAGAAATGTAAAATCTGGTCAATGTCAAGAAAAAACCCCACTTTAATTGGAGCTCATTATACAGCACTTATGCATGCATTTCAAAAGCTGACGATTCCAAGTGATTTCGAGCAATTTAAGTTCCACAGAACAGTGGCAACGCAAGGTGCGTCTAAACCTGACCACTAAGACAGCCCTCTCCCTAGGGACCGTAACACATCTTCAAACAGCAATTCATGCTTTACTGCGTTCCATTATGTCTGCTTTGAATATTGTCAAAACTTCACTGGGGTGGTTCACTATGCAGATGAAGGTCACCTCATCTTCTTAGGAAGCCCCGCCCACCGCCTTCTTATTTGTGTAGGAAAGCTTGGCGCAGCTACCAGACAGTGTATTAGCGAGCGGGGCCAGTGATGTCTTCATGTTGTCACCGTGTCCCTCAGGCCTTCACAAGGGGCCTCCGTTGCTGTCTCCGTCTGACAGCTTTGCTACGGATACACGCTTATGATGCTTCTCTGTCCAGAACAGTGGAAAGATAAAGGACGACGCGTCCATTTCAATTTAGGTGAACCCTTCATCACGCGGGCAGCATACGTAGCAGAGGCTGTCATAATAATGATATAACGTGTCAATGAACAGCTATCGGATGCTGTCGACCGGCATGGCGTTCAATAGGGTTCTACAGGGTTTTACGTTCCATATAAAAGTTGATAAATTCTGAATCTTTTTCATATTTGTCCAGCGACATTAAACAAAACACACAGATAAGGTAGTTGTGTGATTAATAGACAAAGTAGTTAATACAATTTTAATTTTTAAAACTAGTCTACTGCCATTGGGGTTAAAATTCCATTTCACTGTAGGTGTGTACGGTGACAAGTAGTGGTTTTCTCCAAAGAGCTTGATCTTGGGTGCAAGCTTTGGAATAGATGCCGGATTACTTCGAATGGGAACGTGTGCAAATGATCAATACGAGAGACGACCATGTTGCAAGGCAATGGCTTGAAAGGTTTTATGCAAAACATGATATCTCTCCGCCTTTCCATTAACTGGCTGCATTGAATTGCTTAATATGGTATAGACATTTTGCCATGAAGCAATTAAAGGATTACTCTAATACAAATCACACAAGCTGTTTGCTGTTCTTGGCGAGTTCAAAACCCCTACTGAGCATGTCAACTGAATCCTAGACAGAGGGACTCAGGATGAAACACGCCAGAGAGAAAAAGAAGGGAGAAAAAAAGGAAACCAATACATAGGTCTATTAGGGTCTGCTCTTGCATCCAAATTCATGTCTGCTAACCGCAAATTAATGTTGCAACAATTGCAGACGGAGTGACAACAGAATTTGGCCGTCGCATACAACTTAATTTGATCAGCTTTATGTAAAGCAGTCATTCGGGGTGGGGGGGTTGGGGTTGGGGGGGGGGGGGGGGAGAAGAT
>JAVQJS010047430.1:0-24743 GCA_036024795.1 Galaxias rostratus | reverse complement strand
GATCCGGCCACAAGAGGTCGCCAAAACAACAGCAATCCTAATAGACCTGTTTAGGTGCCAGAGAACCAACTGGATAGCACACACACACACACACTCTCTGTCTCTCTCTCTCTCTCCCATGCTTGGCAGTATAACTGTTTTAGAAGGCAGAGAACTCAGTCAGAGGGTATATGCCTCCCAGTGACTAAACAAGCCCTTGTTTTGAGATGTACCTTGTGGTGTTTTCAATGTCTGTGACACTGTGCAGATGATAATGAGCCCATAGACACAGTGTGGGCGTGTGTGTGCGTGCGTGTGTGTGTGTGTGTGTGTGTGTGCGTGCGTGCGTGCGTGCGTTTAAATGCTTCTCTTGATTCGGGCCTGGGCTCGATTTTTGTAGCTGCCAGTTGGCCTCAGCATGGATAATGGAGTCTTTTACAGCTTCACTCTTTCGAAGTCTGCGCATGTACACACATGCACGGCACATGTCTGCCTCCCTGCTCGCAGGCCTATTGTGCGTTGGCATACTCGAGTCTCTTGACTGTTATCTCACAGTCTGGCACCAGTTCAGGAGAAGCACGTGTTGTTGTCTTTTCTCTCTCTCTCTCTCTCTCTCTCTCTCTCTCTCTCTCGCTCTCTCTCTCTCTCTCTCTCTCTCTCGTTAAGACAGCGTTCGGTTGAATGTTCTAACAATGGCAAACCTGTAACTGAAAAGGGCTCTCCGACCTGATATGTGGCACGGGTTGTCCCCAAACCGGGCCGGGTTTACGCCAGGATACCGTGAGCCGCCATTGTAGCCAACTTGGCAAGTCGTTGGAAGTGTGCTTCAAGGACACGGGGCGAGCTCTTTGAAGAAAAACAGGAAGTCATTCTGCCCTCTTGTTCCCTTTTGCACTTGATGTCCTTAACTCCAGTAGACGCCTTTTGTTTCTTTATTACCCCCCCTCTCCCCTCCCTCACCCCACTCCTCTCTCTCTTTCTGCCTGTGTGTGTTTGAATGTGGTCAGCGCAGGGGGTCACAAAGGAAGTATCGTGGGGCAGGACTGGGCTATTGGGCCCTAAACGTCTCCCATGTGAAGGGGAAGGAGCCTAGTGCTAGTCAAAGGCTGGGGAGAGGGGGGACCGTTCATACGAATGGGTAGATCTGCGCTGCCGCAGCTGATTTTGTGCGTGTTTCTGAAAGAAGGCGTCCAGCCAATTCCTGGTCTCCCCTCGTCACTTCAACTCTCTGTTAATGGCGGGCCGGTGCTGGTGTTTCTGCCTGGTCAGGTGTGTGTGTGTGTGTGTTTGTCGGTCCCCGGGGCCTTTGTTTTTGGCGGGCCCCGGGTGTTTCGGTGTTTGGCCCCGCCACGGTGTCGTCTTGTGGAGCTCCGGTTACAGGCTTTTATTTCAGGCCTCGCTGGAATGTCCTCGCTATTCTGGTCCTGACTGAGTGACACTGCAGCTCTGGAGCCCAGCCCGGCGCGCGCACACACACACACACACACACACACCCTCCTCCCACTCCCTCCCTCCCGTCCGTCCCCCCTCCTACCTCCTTTTTATTCCAGTGTGTGTGACTGGCTCCGCTCCGCCTCTTTTTACCTCACCCCCTTCTCTCCTCCCCCCTCCCCTCGTTCTTCCTCCTACCTTCGCCGTGCCTGGATGTGATTCTACCTCTCACTTCCCCTTTCTCAGCCTGCTCCCTTTGCGCTGGCTGGCTGTCAGAGTGTATGTGCGATTGTGGGTGGGCGGGTGGGTGTGTGCGTGTGTGTGTGTGGGTGGGTGTGTGCGTGCGCAGCTTGGCGTGTCACACACCAGTGCTTCTTGTCGGTCTCGTCTATCAAGGATATTTCATTTTTGCCCAGTCATCCTCCGACCTGCAGTCATGTTTGTTTAAGAGCTGAATTAGATAGGCTTGGCGCCTTGGCTGATTACACGCCCGTCTCTCTCTCTCTCTCTCTCTCTCTCTCTCTCCTCTCTCTCTTTCTGTTCTTGCTTTCGATCTCCCCGTGCACATTTCTTTGTCCGAGTCTCTCCCCCGCTCCTGTCATCTTTCTCCACTCCTTCACCCTGTGTGTGTTCTCTCTCCCTCTCTCTCTCTCTCTCTCTCTCTCTCTCTCTCTCTCTCTCTCTCTCTCTCTGTGTCTCCCTCTTTAATTATTCAGCGGCAGCGTTAGCTCGGTAGCAGTGCCGTGTCGGTGCCTCCTCGCTGGGACCGGTGATCTGCATGAAGGGGGATCCCGTGGGTCCCCGCTCACACCCACTCTCTCCACTACGAGCAGCTCAGGCTTCACTCTCTCTGTGTGCGTGTGCGTGTGCGTGTGTGTGTGTGTGTGTGTGTGTCTCTATTCCTGTAAACCAGCCAGGTCGCTAAGTGCTGAGGGGGGGGGGGGGTATTCTTTTTCCTGTTCTTTGTTGGTGGTTGAGGTTTTGCTGTACGTCATCCACCGGTGTCGTACCGGTGAGGGGTGGCCGTCGTCGGGTTCCTTTTTAGGAAGACCCTCCGTAGAGGGGCTGGCCTTTACGGTTGGCAGACACTGTATGTGAACGCGCTGGCCGGGGGCGGCCATTTCCAGGAAGAGGAAGCGATGATGCGGTGGGGACAGAGCGCGAGGCAGAGACACACAAACAGGATGCTGTCTTCTTTTGCTTCCTGCTCGCTGCTCTTTTTCTTTCTTTCTTTCTTTCTTTGCTGCTACTTTCCCCCACCAGACACTGTCAGAATCCACCAAAGCGCCCCCCACCCCCACCCCCATCCAGGAGGGGCCGCTTGACGTGTGGTTCTGGGCCCACGGTGTGAGCGGTCCAACGGAGGACGTTCCCCCCCCTCTAGTGTCTCCCACTATCCAGAGGCTAAATCAAGCCTAGAACACGATGCAAATGCAAATGTTTATTGAATCGATTGAATAATGTAATTATGAACGAATCATTCAGATGTCCGTTGAGGAAACTGGCCCTTTGTGCGCGTCCGTCACATGACACATTGTCGTGGTGTCATTGCAGGGCATGCAGAGACCGTGAGGACACATGAGCCCGTCACGTGAGCCAACCAGCCAATCACATGAGCCGATCTGAATGGAGCTTGAACCCAGGATTTACTCGCTTGGGCACAGGTGAGCCCCTTTCGTTGCGAGCGAGACGCTCGTTGTGACACACACGCACACACACACACACACACACGTTGTGTTATGGTACTGTCACTTCAAAAACGCTTGGCACCGCAGTGTGCGAACACAACGCCGTTCTTATCGGAAGCAGGTTTCACTCTGTCAGCAGCAGCAGAATCAGGGGGCATCGCCTCCGCGCCAGCCGCCCACTCAACCAGAGACGCCCTCCGATTGGTTTAGCCCCCGGAGTCCCCCCCGTCCCATTGGCTGTCTCACGGAAAAGTTGTGGAAAGGGGAGGAGAGTCGAAGAGACAGAAAGCGAGAGAGAAAAAAATCCCCGTCAATAAATGAGTCACAGAGCTCTACTCCCACTGGAAATATGCTGGTGGGCAGTTTGCATAGCAAAAAAAAACAAAAAAAAAAAAAAAACTCATTAAGGCTTCATATCTTTGGCCGGCGAACCTTTTGCCGTGTCAGCAGCTACACAAGGAAACTAAAATGTGCCCGGGGTGTTGTCCAAACGCCGCGAAGGAATCCTTCCTCATACCTTACCCCGGCCACACAATGAACCGGCCTCTCTGTGTTTTTTAACCCCTGACGCCTCTATAAGGATACCTCCGGCGCGTCGGGGCGAGGACGCCCGCCAACACGACGCTGCGCTCCCTGCTCGGGTCGTTGTCGGGCGAGGTGGACGGCCACGGACGGGCAGAGCAGCGGGGAAGGGGGAGGGAAAGCGAAGGGAGAGAGACGGAGTGAAAAGGGCGGGAGAGGAGAGGAGACATACCGGTGGCGAGCGGCGCTGATTTATGTCCGGAGTGTGTGTCTGGGACCGCGTTCCGGGTCGCCCCCCCCCCCCCCGCCCGCCTGCAGCCGCCAAGCAGGAGTTACATAACCGCCCCCCCTCCTCCCCTGGCCCTTCTCCTCCGCCTGGAAGGATGAGCTCATCCCCGCGACTCTGTTTGTTTGTGTTTATTCGTGCCCCCCCCTCCACCCCCTCTCCGGCTGGAACAATACTCACGTGCGTGCGCGCGCGTGGGGCAGGGGGAAGGGGTGGGGGGGTGGGGGTGTCCCACCTTAGAGGCGGAGGGTTTCCCTGGATGGCGAAGCCTCCGGGGTCAGGGCCCGGGCAAGGCCAGCCGGAGAACAGGAAAACAAGGGCAGGGTCTCCGTCCTCTCGCCGCAACGCTACACCCTCCCCCCGGAGGAGGAGGTGGGGGGGAGAAGGGGTTAAAGGATCAGTTGAGAGTTCCTCCAGGGAGAATTCCGGGTAAGTGTCACTCAAGTTAGAAAGGTTCTAAGAAAGGGACCCCTCTCTGAAGGGTGATTGGTCTTTCTGCGAGGAACCACTCCAGAACGGTTTGCTCTCGAGAACCAGCCGGTAGACTTTTTGGGACGGTGGCAAACCCTAATCCATCTGCTTCGACGTGCCTGAGCAAGTGAGGGTTCTGGAAGCTTATTAGAGTGTGCGTGTGTGCGTGTGTGTGTGTGGGTGTGTGGGTGTGTGTGGATGTCGGAGCAGCAGCAGTTGCAGCAGTGGGCTGGCTGGCTGGCTGGCTGAACGCAGAATGACCCCCCCCCCCCCCCGCGGTAGTAAATCACTACGTCCTCATCAGTCACTCCTCACACTGAAGGAGCAGATTAGAATCTCCCTCCTTTCACACCGGGCGCACGGAAGTTCCGTCCCGGCTAGCGGGGATCCGTTTTAGCTGCACGGGAAGCACCGGAACCTTTCCTCAGTCGGCCGCAGAGCTGAGCTCCTCAAAGGCGATTCATTAGGGATAATGGCTTAGAGTTGACCGGGGCGCGTAGCGGATGACTACAGCCACACTGAGACCGGATGGATCCGGAGGCAGGTGTCTAAATGTGGCTGTGGTCCCTGAACAACGCCCCCCCCCCCCTCTAAGCCTCCGCCACCTAACGACAGGCTCTCACCTTTTCCCCTCCCATCTCCAGGTGCTGATATGCTCTGAGGATGAGTGGCGTCGGGGAGAACTCGCTGGAGCCTCTGTGCTCCGACCGGAAACGCAAACTGTCCAGCTGTGACACGCCGGGCCTGGGGTAAGTGTCTGCCTGCCTGCCTGCCTGCCTGCCTGCCTGCCTGCCTGCCTGCCTGTCTGCCTGTCTGTCTGTCTGCCTGTCTGCCTGCCTGCCTGCCTGCCTGCCTGCCTGTCTGTCTGCCTGTCTGTCTGTCTGTCTGGTGTACACTATTCGTGTAGGAGGCAGGCCATGGGTCCGTGTGACGTCTAGCCCCACCCTCTCGTTTACAAGCCCTTCGGGGAGGACGAGACAGTGGCGGTTGCCGTGGCAATACGTCTCTAACCCCCCCCTCCCTCCCCCCTGCTGATGGCTTCCCGCCAGGTGTGACAAGCGTCGGCGGGAGCAGGAGAGCAAGTACATCGAGGAGCTGGCCGAGCTGATCTCCGCCAACCTCTCCAACATCGACAGCTTCAACGTGAAGCCGGACAAGTGCGCCATCCTCAAGGAGACCGTCCGGCAGATCCGGCAGATCAAGGAGCAAGGTACGGCGCCGCGCAGGCCTCGCGTTCACCGCTAGCCGGGCTTCTAAGGATGCCCTACCATTCCAAGTCGGGGTTTAGACAAAGGAAGGGTATGCGGTGTCCACGGGCCACTCGTCCGCCCGCCCTACCTGGCTGTGTGTGTGCGTGTGCGTGCAAGGGCGGTGTGTAAGCGGATGATTCAAGGTGGTGAGGGTTCGTATCCGATAGTGCCATGCCCTTCCTCTCTGTCTCCTGGAGACTTAACGTCACGGGGGACTTAACGCCCGAATCCATTTCACTGCTACTTATCTCTGCCCTAACCATCATAAGCCCCGGGCCCATCTCCTTTGCTGATTAGAAATGAAATGGCTGCTCAAAATGGCTGGGAAAGATCCTATTGGAAACGGGGCCGGCCTCAGAGTTGGGCCCGGCGAGATCCCCTCGGATGCACATCTCCACCCGGTTAAGTGGCGACAGGGAAAAGAGGAGGAGAGGCACATATCATATTGGAATCTGCCCAGAGGGCCACAGCTGGTTACCGCTGCTCCCGGCGTTGCGCAGCCGGGTTGCCATGGCTACGGGACCGGTGACGGATGGCGCCCCCCTTTTCTTTCGCTCTGGTTGGAACCTCTCGTGGAAAAAAAGGAAAAAATATCCCCACTCATTCCTGTCCACTAGACCCCCCCCCAAACCCCCCCCCCCCCATTTAGGTCTGTCGCTCTCTGAGAAATGACAAACAGACGGGTAATGTGAGCGGGGCTGTGTGGGTGTGTGCTCTGTGTACCCGTTCAGTTGGCCCTCTGCTAGATAAATACTGAGCCGTGTTATGGGTTGGGTGGGGGGTGGGGGGGCGGGGGGGCTCAGTGATCTGCGGTGATTTCCCCTGTCTTACTACGGGTCCTGTCCACGGCCCGTCGGAGAGGCCTCGCATAGTGATTTGAAAATAGAATGGCATGTCAGCAATGTGCACAGACTGCACACGCTGCCACCTGGTGGCGTGTTGTGGTTGTTGTCGTTGGGGTCAAAATAAATTCGTCGACCGATCGGTGTACATGGTGGCTACTTTCTCTTTTGTGTACTCCACATTGATTTGCGGGTGAGATAAATGTGCCGTTTTTGTAATCGATAAGTGTATGGGGTAAGATGAATGTGCCATGTTGTTGTTAGTAATCTTTGGCCAAGATGCGTTCGTGTCACATAATAATGTCACATATTGTAATACTAATAACAACAATAATAATATTGAGCACCGTTGTCCTCCTTTCCCAGGAAAGAGCTCTTGCAGTGATGACGACGTCCAGAAGGCCGACGTGTCCTCGACAGGCCAGGGGGTCATCGACAAAGACCATCTGGGACCACTGCTCCTACAGGTCAGCGCCGGGACAGTCGGCCGGGGGGGGGGTCAAAGGGCGTCGGGAATTAGCTCGCCTCCCATTTGTGCGACGGGGTTCCCTGTCAAATTAGTCCCATCTAGAAGAGGCTAATGCGGGGCGGGTGGGGTCGCGTCACTGCGTGGGTATGGGTAATATTCAATTAGACCCCCCCCCCCCCCATATCAATAATGACCCCTCTTTCCTTTTCCTCTCCTCGGGGGCAGGCCCTGGACGGGTTCCTGTTCGTGGTGAACCGGGAGGGCAGCATCGTGTTCGTCTCGGACAACGTGACCCAGTACCTGCAGTACAAGCAGGAGGAGCTGATCAGCACCAGCGTCTACAACATCCTCCATGAGGACGACAGGGAGGAGCTGCACAAGAACCTGCCCAAGGCCAACGGCAAGACGAGCACGCACGCACGCACGCTCACACACATATACATACACACACACACGGAAACAAGTAGAACCCCCTCCCATCTCAAGCATTTCTGAGCTTCCACAATCGTGTGGCTCTTCAAAGTGGGCCGCTCGCGGCTTTAGGTTGTAACGCTTCGGGTTTTTTTACGTTTTTTCGGTGTGTGTGTGTGTGTGTGTGTGTGTGTGTGTGTGTGTGTGTTCCAACAGCTCCCAACGGAGGGCCGTGGGGAGGGGAGGCGCCGCGCCAGAAGAGCCACACCTTCAACTGTCGCATGCTGGTGAAGTACGGCCACGGGCCGGCGGAGGAGGGGCCCGGCGGCCAGCGCTACGAGACCATGCAGTGCTTCGCCCTCACGCAGCCCCGCGCCATGATGGAGGAGGGGGAAGGTGAGGAGGAGGAGGAGGAGGAGAGACGACGACGACGTTGACTTTTGATTTCCGGTGGTCGGGTTGGGTCGGCGTGACATTGAACGGGGGGGGTCCTTTGCCTTTTTCTCTTTCAGACCTGCAGTCGTGTATGATCTGCGTGGCGCGGCGCATCGCCGCCGTGGAGCGGACGGAGAGGTTCAGCACGCGCCACGAGATCTCCGGTGAGGCAACGGACCCGTGAAGATAAAGATAAAGTGCAAATTTGAGATTAATTTATTTTCTGTCGTGTCGAGAAAGTACGTGGCTGAAAGGTTTACATAGTGACACATTAAGGTAGCTTGCTCTGGGATGAATATGTCACCAGTTATGTAACCAGGGATCATGATGAGGAGTGTAAGCCTAGCAAGCAAACCCACAATGGACCACATGCATCCTTAGCATGACGCGTGTGCGTGTGTGCGCGTGTGTCTGTGTCTGTGTGTGTGTGTGTGTGTGTGTGCGTGTGCGCGTGTGCGGGTGCGGGCGCGTGTGCGGGTGTGTGTGTGTGTGTGTGTGTGTGTGTGTATGTGTGTGTGTGTCGCCTCCGCCAGGCAAGCTAATCGAGATCGAGCAGCAGGGGTCCCTCCATACCACCATGAGGCCAGGTTGGGAGGACCTGGTGAGGCGCTGCATGCAGATGTTCATCCACCGCAGCGAGGGCCAGCCCTGGTCCTACAAGCGCCACTACCAAGAGGGTACGTGCCACCTCCGCAGTCTCCATCCCTCTACGTTATGACGGGATCAGGCTTTAAGAACAGGCTCCCCTTCCTGGTTGGTTTGATAGTCGACCTGCTCAATGGCGGAGTCTCCCTCTGCTCTGTCTTCGCAGCGTATCACAACGGCCACGCCGAGACGCCCCTGTACCGCTTCTCGCTCTCCGACGGGACGCCGGTCACGGCCCAGACCCGCAGCGACCTCTGCAGGAACCCCAACGCCGGCGCCAACGAGCCCCCCACCTTCCTCTCGACCCACCTGCTGCAGAGGTATGGGGCCGCCTTTGGCTTTCAGCAAGCCAGCGCACGCCGCCTGACATGTGGTGGAGTCCTGTTTCACTTCTAACACTTCTTGTCTCCTACCCCTCCCTCCCTCGCTCGCTCTCTCTCTCTCTCACACACACTCTCTCTGTCTCCCACAACCCTCTCTCTCACTCGCTTACTCTCTTTCTCTCTCTCTCTCTCACTCGCTTACTCTCTCTCTCTCACACACACTCTCTCTGTCTCCCACAACCCTCTCTCTCACTCGCTTACGCTCTCTTTCTCTCTCTCTCTCTCCCTCGCTCGCTCTCTCTCTCTCTCACACACACTCTCTCTGTCTCCCACAACCCTCTCTCTCACTCGCTTACTCTCTCTTTCTCTCTCTCTCTTTTACTCGCTTACTCTCTCTCTCTCTGTCAGGGAGCAAAATGGCTACCGTAGCACGGCGCCGGCAGGCATGAGACCCCAGGGCATGGGAGTGGGCAACCCGAACCCCCAGATGCCCATGGGGCCCGGAGGAGGGATGGCCATGACCAGAGGCTACGGCGGGCCCGAGCAGGGCCACATGGCGCAGCGAGGGGCCCCGCCCTACGCCGGGGGCAACCGGATGAACCCCATGAGCCAGAGCCCCATGGGCCCCATGCACCAGATGAACCAGATGAGCCCCATGCACCAGGGGAACCAGATGGGCCCCATGCACCAGATGAGCAACATGGGCCCCGCGCACCAAATGAACGCCATGCATCAGATGAACCAGATGGGCCACCATGGCATGCACCACCACCAGCAGCAGCAGCACCAGCAGCAGCAGCAGCAGCAGCACCAGCAGGCTGCGTTCCACGGAGGAGGTGGAGGAGGCGGGGGCTACGGGATGGGGATGACCAGTCCCACCCAGGGCAGCCCAGGGATGAACGGCCCCCAGCAGAGCATGATGGGTGCCCGGGTCAGAGGCAGCCCCAAGATGGGGGCCAGCCCCTTCTCACCCGGAGGTGAGAGCCTCCACGTTGCCCTCGGTGTGATGTGAACTTGTGTTCCAAGGCTGATGTCACCTATAGGGTTATGTTAGCTCACGTTAGAATGTGCTTCAATTGGATTTGATTGACTTTGATTCTCCAGATGGGACAAAGTGTAACTCTGTTCCATCTTGAGACAAAGTGCAAAGTGTAACTCTGAACTTTAGAGGGTATGTAATCGTAGCGTGTGTGTGTGTTTGCAGGGATGCACTCCCCCATGAGCTCAAGTCATCCGGGAGGGGGGTCTGGAGGCGGAGGGAGCAGCACCTTCTCCAGCAGCTCCCTGAACGCCCTCCAGGCCATCAGCGACGGGGTGGGCAACCCCATGCCCTCCTCCCTGCCCCCCGCCCTCGGCTCTCCCCCGCCGCACAAACCCGACAGCTCGCCCAGCGTCAACTCCACGGCCCAGGGCCCGCCCGGGGGGCCCTGCAAGCCCCACGCGGACTCCAAGAGCCCCGGCGGGGCCCTGGGCGGCGTCGGGGAGCCGCACCCCCGCACCCCCTCCGCAGAGGGCCCCGAGCGGCCCGACAGCCAGGCCGGGAGAGACGGGCCCCCGGGCGCGGGGGACGCCGGTCGGCGGGTCCCCGACACCAAGGGCCACAAGAAGCTCCTCCAGCTCCTCACGTCCCCAACGGACGAGCTGGTGCCGGGCCCCGGCTCCGCCCCGGAGGCCAAGGAGAGCCTGGCCGGCGGCGGCGGGGGCAGCAGCAGCCCTTCCTCCTCCACGGGCGTGTCGTCCTCCACGGGCGGGGCGTGTCCGCAGGGCCTGGGGGCGGTGTCCTCCTCCGCCGCCGCCGCAGCGGCCCACTTCGCCAACCAGTCCATGCAGGAGAAGCACAAGATCCTCCACAAGCTGCTGAAGAACGGCAACACCCCGGACGAGGTGGCCCGCATCACCGCCGAGGCCACGGGGAAGGGCTCTCTGGAGGGGGGCGGCTGCGGAGGGGGCCCGGAGGGCGGGCCGGGGGCCCCCGGGGGAGCGCGCGGCCCCCCCGACGTGAAGCAGGAGCAGCACAGCCCCAAGAAGGAGAAGACCCACGCCCTGCTCCACTACCTCCTCAACAAGGACGACTCCAAAGAGGCCGGGGAGGCCAAGCCGAAGCTGGAGGACATTGACGCCCGAGTGGCTCCGGGGTCAGGGGTCACCACCTCTGACCCCCATCCCCTGGAGGGCAAGGTCAAGACGGAACCACCCGATGAGGTATGGAAAACCGGGCCGGGAGAAAAACAGGAGCAACTCGCATTCACATATTGTTAATTTTTTTGTTATTACAATTCTACTATTTGTCATTACATTACAATTTTGTTTTTTTTCTTGCAGTTGGAGACTCTGGAGACCATCCTGGGAGGGAGAAACAGCTCTGGGTTTTATTCCGAGGCTGACTCCAGAACGGGAAGGGAAGCGGGAAACAAGAAGGGGATCATGCCGGATGTTATGCACGGTAAAACACATCAGTTAAAGGTTATTTATAGATTAAAAACAGGACTCGGCTTAATGCATGTCCATGAAACCAGCCCTTGTCAGAGCTGGACAATGTGCTGTTCAATACATTAAAATATAGTACATAAAACACAACGTATAAAACATTTGACATGTTCATTTATAGAAATATACTATTTTGCAAGACAACTGCATAGAAAACCACTAATATGATTTGAAAGCTAATGGATTAGATTAGATTCAACTTTATTGTCATTGCACAGAGTACACGTACTGAGACAACGAAATGCAGTTAGCATCTAACCAGTAGTGCAAAAGAAGCAGTAAAATGCAGAAAAGTTTATGTACATAAGTGATAAATATGAATACGATAAATATGAATACAATGCCATGAGGTATAAACAGTATAAACAGGTTTCAGCCAACAATGTAAACTGTGGCTGGGACAGCCTTCGTGAGGCCCACCGCCAGTGAACAAAGTACATTTCCCAAAGCTCCAGGAGCTTACAGTACACACACACACACACACACACACACACACACACACACACACACACACACCCTAATAGTACAGGGAGACCCTGGCTTCCGTTCGGAGGGATTGCTCACCGAGCGGCGACCACCCCTCATGGACGCGGTGCCTGAGCTGCCCTCTTTGTTTTTCCAGACGGCGAGCGGGGTCCCGTGGCCCCGGCCCAGCGAGGGTCCTACCAGAGGGCCCTGTCTGTGGACGCCAAGCCCCCGGGAGGAGGAGGAGGAGGGCTGGCCGGCAGGAGGAACATGCCCTGTCCCACCCTGGTCAAGCAGGAAAACACGGAGGCCTCCATCAGGCCGGGAGGCGCGGCCAACGGCATGGGAGGGTGTCCTCCGCGGGGCGGCCCCGTCCGAAGTAATTACCCCCCCCCGACCCCCCCTCGTTTGTCCCCGTTGGGTGATACTGTGGTTGTGGTTTGGATGTCTCTGTCTGACCGGACACGAGTCAGCTTGGTTCACGGGACCAGCCGTATTCTGGAGTAGACTGGGATCTGTTCTGTTGTGGAGCGTGGGAAATAATAATAATAATAATAATTCATGACATTTATATAGCGCTTTTCCTAATGCACAAAGACGCTTGAAATCTGAAATGACGGTCCAGTAGTTAAATTCCAGCGTTAAAAATGTAATTGTTCAATTAAATTATAAAGCACCGTCTCATAATATGTGAAGTGCTGCAACGGGAAGGGAATAAAAACACTGGAGACACGAGTCCAGAGGAAAACATACCCTCTGTCAAACCACACACTGCCCAAATGGACACTTCTGTCGGCCCAGCGTCATAGTTTGCAGTAGTGGCCAGGGGATTGTACAGTGACAACTGCGTTAACTGTGCTCCTGTAAATAATGAAAAATAGTAATAATAATGAATAATAATATAATAATGTAATGTTTGTGGTGTGGTGGTGTTTCCCTCAGGGGGAATGGGCCGGGGCATGGCCATGCCACAGCGCCCCCACATGTCCGGCCCAGGGGACTGGGGGATGCCAAGGTCCAACGCCAGCCCGGGGAGCGCGCCGGGGCACCCAGGCATGGGGCGGCCCGGCGCCATGGGAGGGCCCGGGATCAACCGGTCCAACAGCGTGCCCGCCAACCCCAGGTCCATGCTGCAGCAGCAACTGATGGACCCGGGTACGTGTGGGGCGGCGAGGGGAAAAGGGGCCCGTGGGTTCCTGTCGCGCTTCCTGGCATCGAACACAGCCTGAAAACCCAGCCCCTTGTTAAGTTTGTGGTTGAACCCGCGCGTGCGAGTGAGCTCACCCTGTGCCTTGCCCCGTGTCTTCAGGTCCCAACGAGGCCAGTATGGGCATGAGTCCCTTTGGTGGACAGGGTCCCCCACCCCAGTCCCCGTCGTGGCCTGACAGTGCCATGGGCATGGAGAGAGCCCCCCAGAGAGGCCCTAACAGGTGAACACAAGCAGCATACACACACACACAAGTTTGCGGGCCCCCAGTGACGCTGCACGTTAACACCCAACCTAAAGTTGAAATCATTTTCAAAAAAGTCCCTTTCTTTGCCGTTGTCGTGGAAGCGTAACCCCGTCTCCTGCTCTCCCGCCTCTCCCCAGGGTTCCGTTCGGGAACCCCCTTGACGAGCTGCTGGCTCCCCCGTCCACCAGCGAGGGGCAGAGCGACGAGCTGGCGCTGCTGGACCAGCTGGACTCCCTGCTCAACACGGCCGACGTCATCGCGCTGGAGGAGATAGACCGAGCCCTGGGCATCCCGGACCTGGTCAGCCAGGTAACGGACTAGGATCGGAGCATGTCGGATCAAATGGGAAGGAGTGACGGATAGAATAAAGCGTGTCTTCTGATACATGGCTGTCCTACGCATTGATTAAAGAGAGCCCGTCTCTTCTCCCTCCACAGAGTAACAGTCCCGAGAGGCCCCAGCAGGGCCAGGGTCCGGGCCCCAAGCAGCGACTGCCCTCGGACTCCTTCCCGGGGCCCGACTCTTCCCTGGCCATGGACCAGAAGCCCATTTACGGACAGGGTTACCCCGGGCCCCCGGGGCCCCCATCCATGGGCATGCAGCCCGGCTACGGCAGTGGCCCCATGCAGGGCCAGTCCCCCGCGGGCTTCAATCCCATGATGAGCCCAATGGGCCAGGGAGGAGCCTTCCCAGGCATGGGGGCCATGGGTCACCCCCGCGCTGACATGATGAGGCCCCGCATGATTGGCCCCTCCAAGCCCCTTCGTCTGCAGCTACAGCAAAGGCTCCAGGGCCAGCAGGTAAAGTGCACTGCCTGCATGGCTACAGTGACTTTTTTAAACCCAATGGGCGTTCTGCTAGGATGTAGGTAGGATGTAACTCTGACGTGGAGCCTGGGCCCTCTCCCCCTTTTTAGTTCATGAATCAGACGCGACAGGGCATGAGCATCAAGATGGAGAACTCCCCTACCGGAGGCCCGGTCATGCGCCCCGGCATGCAGCCCGGAATGTCGTCGGCCATGCAGGCGGGCATGCAAGCAGGAATGCAGCCGGGAATGCAAGCTGGCATGAGTGGTCCTGTAAGCGTGCGCGCGCACGCACGCACACACACACACACACACACACACACACACACACCTCTTCATCTATCCACATGCCTGACGAGTGTGTGATTGACCCCATCGCAGCCCGGGTTCCTGAACGCCCAGATGATGGCTCAGCGCAGCCGGGAGGTGATGACCATGCAGATGAGAAGGCAGAGGATGATGATGCTCATGCAACAGCAGCAGCAGCAGCAGCAGCAGGGGGCGGCCGCGGGCTTCAGCCCCCCTCCTAACGTCACCGTCCCGGGGGGCATGGACAATGCCATGGGGGGGCCCCCCATGAACCAGACGGGACCGCAGCAGTTCAACTACGGCGGGAACTACGGTGAGCTGCACTCCCGGTGTGAAGGGCGGCGGTCGAACTTCAAAAGTCACCCGTCGGAAAAAGAGACACGAGGAGACAATTAACTTCCATTTTGATTTGTGCGGTGGCAGGCATGAGCCAGCAGGGGGAGCCCTCGTTCATGGGCGCGGGCGGCAGCCCACCCACCAGCATGATGGCGGGCCGGATGGGGGGGCCTCCTCCGAGTGCCATGATGCAGGCCATGCAGGGCACCGCCTCCGCAGGCTCCATGTACCAGTCTGCGGAGATGAAGGGCTGGCCACAGGGCGGGATGCAACGCAACAGGTACGTCAGGTTCAGTCCGTCACTCTCTGGTGGCGCCATTTTAGAGACCAACAGAGTCAGACCGGGCATGTGATTGCTTACTCACATAGTATGTCATGGTTGCCTTTCATGTGGTAGTCTCAGAGCCATTCTATAGCTTGCCTTGTTTCATTGATACACTTTTGACCTTTCTCTCCCTCTCTCTCTTTCTCTGTTCCTTTCTCTTTATCTGTGCCTTTCTCTCTCTCTTTACCTCTCTCTCTGCCTCTCTCTCCCAGCTCGTACCCCCAGCAGCAGTTTCCCCAGCAGGGGAACCAGGGTCAGTTTGGGCCCATGATGATGAACCACCCAATGGGTGGACCCGGCCCAGTCAGTGGGCCCACCGGCGGGCAGATGGGCCAGATGCAGGGCCAGATCCCAGGCCAAATGCAGGGCCAAATGCAGGGCCAAATGCAGGGCCAGATGCAAGGCCAGATCCCAGGCCAGATCCCAGGCCAAATGCAGGGCCAAATGCAGGGCCAGATGCAGGGCCAGATGCAGGGCCAGATGCAGGGCCAGATGCAGGGCCAAATGCAGGGCCAGATCCCAGGCCAGATCCCGGGCCAGATGCAGGGCCAGATGCAGGGCCAGATGCAGGGCCAAATGCAGGGCCAAATGCAGGGCCAGATGCAGGGCCAAATGCAGGGCCAGATGGGCATGAGTTCCATGGGAATGGGTCGAATGCCAATGGGTCCTGATCAGGTAAAACCATTTCCTTCCGAAGTTAGAAAAACATTTGACTCATTCTAAAGTCTTACCATCGCATGGATACTACTGTTTTTGCTAACGAACTCCTCAATATGTTACTTTCTCACTTCCAGAAGTATTGCTGATGATGTGTGTGTGGACGCAGTAAGACACCCAGAGGAGGGCAGCAGACACCAGGAACCTCCCGGGCGACGTGTCGACGTGCTAGCCAGCCCCTAGGTGGGGGTCGAGTTGGCTCCTGGGGATGGGTGGTGGGGGGTGGGTAACCTCCACTCATTCGGCCCTTGGACAGCCCTGCTTTGGGACGCCTACATTACAATAGTCTATGGGGACAACCCTACACAACTGACTGGTGGTGCAGGGGAGGGTGGTGTAACCTCATACCGTGGACTCGCTTCTTGTCTCTATGACAGAATTGAACAATAGGCCTTTTGTTCTCTCCTTGTGTGTGTGTGTGGGGGGGGGGGGTTGTGTGTGTGTGTGTGTGTGCGTGTGTGCGCGTGCGCGTGCGGATGTGTGTTTCCTGGAGCTGTCACGTGGTATTCAGCATCACGGCTGTGATCCGGATAGGACCACGGTGGAACCAGTCGTGGCTACACTTTAGCGGGAACGGTGGTTCCAGTGTAAAAGGATTGTTGCAATATTTCTCAGACTCGACCGCCTTACTAGAGACATAACGCCTTCACCACAATGTTTCGTTTGGGTTTGTTTGTTTTTTTCCTTTGAATGTGCCTCATTTGGAAAGAAGTCATCGAAAGCTATATGCACAGTTTATTTCTATATTATGCAGATTGGAGCAGTAACTTTCAACTCTATGCTTTAGACTGAAACTGAGCATCTCAACCCATCTTAAGCAAACGGTACTGCAGTATTAGATGTCACAATTGATCTCTATGTGAATATGAATTGTAAATATGCTACAAATGTATCGTACATGCCTTTTATAGATCATGTTTTTGCACAGAGTATAATACTTGATCGTATTCTTTGCTGTGTAGGTCAATGTGGTTTGGTTTGCTGTTCCCCTTTCTTTAAACGCTGCATTATGTAACCCCCATTCCACTGTTAGTCATTACTGTCTGAAGAGCTTTTCTTTTTTTTTTTTTAAATAGCCATGTATTTCATTTCAGTGAGGCACGTTTCTTTCTGATACGTTTCCGACCAGGTGAAAGTGTAAGCATTGTCATTACAACAAGTTTAATGAGAAAATGAGCAGCTTCTCTGTGTACATGAGTTGTTCTTCCACCAGGGTGTGTGTGTGTGTGTGTGCGTGTGTGCGTGCGTGCGTGCGTGCGTGCACGCGTGCACGCGCGTGAGAAATCAGATGTGAACCACAAAGTACAATGTTGTCTTCCTAAGTTACCGACTGGAGACTCAACCAAGATGATTATCTTCCTTCGGTGTATCTTGCTGTGGGTTTGTGTTGATTCCCGTTTCCTTTACTGTTCCTCTTCCTTGACTGTTATTCTGAAATCTACCTTAAAACATGCAAAATCCAAAGATATTTTTTCACTACATTGTATAGTTTCTGAGGTTGCCGGTGCACCAGATTTCTGTTTATAAGTACCGACATTACATGGGTGCACATTTAATGGGTTTGGAAACAAGCAAGATGATTTTATGATTTTTTTGGTTGTAAGGGAAGAATACCAATAGAATGAAATACTTTCGAGAACATATCAATCTATCTCTTATATTTTCAGGAAATTACATTTGTTTCTTTATTTTTTTTGTTTAAATACTTCATGAAATTACATTAGTTGAATTTCAATGAAGTATAAAACAAAGAATCACCTGACTTTTGTTTGTTGTTTTTGTTTGTAATTTTACGTTGAGGATTTTTACAGGATGTATTACGCAAAGTTTTTCTTTCAATGTTGATATTGTTGTAAATACAAATTTATATTTAAACACTCCTGTCTTTGTTAATTTTATGGAGAGAAACAATCATGTTATGTAGTGATTCATTTTGACGTCCAAGCACGTCGAATGACGTGCAGTCGCAGGCCAAAAATGCTAAATCATATAAATGACTTTTTTTCAAATTCAGTTTTAATAGGGAATATTGAGAACGAATTTCTTCTCATGCGCCGTATCTTCATGTTATGGCGCAATGTGGTCAGAAGGTGGCGATCTAATCTAAACACGAAGCCCACCACGGCGACTTCAGAATTTAATGTGTAATTGCCATTTTCAAAGCAAGGTCTTTAACATCAGATATTTTATATCTAATATAGATATCCTAGACTTTAGTTTATATTTCCGGTAAAGCTTATTAACGCCCTAGACAGCTTGCCGACTATGAAACAATTGATAATCAGGAAGCAACATTAAAGTGCAAAAAGCCAGTTGGTACTGGCCACATTGTAAATAGATGTTGATGTCACACATGACGCCCGCCTCGGGACCAAGGTTTTGGCACATCTCAATGCTGATTTTCGAGTACCTGGTACCGGTTATTGTCGTGGATTATACCAAGCTGCGAAATTATTAAATCAAAAAGTATATGAACAGCATACCAAAAATAATTGGACCTGTGTTGTAATAAAATAGTGAAAACACGCGAGAAAGTGCTTAAAATAGGTTTTATTTCCAATGCAAGCAAAGGAAGCCTGCTGCATTTTAACTAATCTACCACAAGGGAGTGCTAGAGAATCCCACTTGAATTGCCCAATTAACAAGGAAATTGTTCTAAGTGACTTGATTTGATTATTTGAGTAGTACTATTACCTACTTAAGCACATTCATGTATAATCGTTCTAAGTTTTTACGAAAACTAATTTTAAATGCAGCCTCTAGCCCTCGAGTCAACTTTCCACCTCGCTATCAGAATTAACTAACCTCTAGGATAAGTCTTATTTTTTGGTCAATAGTTTTATCAAATTTAGAGACAGCCTCAGTGATGACCATTTAGTGCCAACTGGCAAAATAAATAGTTGGCGATTACTTTTAACATATCATGTACTACACTCATTTCTTCGATGTAGGCTATTTGTTGCTTGTATTTATTTTATAAAAACGTGTAGTTTATTATAAATAATTTACACATAAGTACTGTACTGTGGGAATATATAACAGAGAGCAAAAGTCTTTCACTTGGCAGGGTTCCCGGCCCATCTGCGGCCTGGCCCGTGGATTACTGTTTGTTAATGTTTCAATCAGCTGTGTGTTGAGGAATGTGGAGCTATTTAACCTGAACTTCCCCAGGTGTGCCGAGGCGCCGCTCAGTCTGGGCCCCGCCGCCCTCCCCTGCCCTTGGCACAAAGCTATCACACAAACACAATCACACACTGGCCGTGCCTCAGAACGCAGGGGCTGCAGCTGTGCGCATCGCACCGCAGGGAAATGAGAAAAACATTGCACCAGGGAGACAGAATAAATCTTATAACGAATTGCCTTTCCAAACCGTTTTAACCCATACCCTGCCTTACGATAAATGCTAGTGTTGAGGATTTGATTTAGTGGATTCCGTATTGAAACACCAATATTGATTTTGGCATCATATGTCTAATCGGATTCACGTGTACAAATTAAAATAAAATATAAAGTATTTCCCTTTTGGACTGGTTAAGTCGGTTTTTTTTTAAACGTAAACATGAGAACAAGTCATTCGCAAGATTAACAAAGTAACTGGTGGGCCTGTTACTATTTGGTTGCAAGGAAGCTTTATTATTAGTTAGGCATTTAACTTTATCATATATTACATAGCCTCGTCACTTTCCCTGTCCTTTAATTGTAAAATTAAATATCGTATTTGTCCGTCACAGTATGGGGGCCACGCACGCATCCCGACTTGATGGACCTTTATTATTACTGAGTAAGTGGATTTGATAAGGTGTTGCCAATTAGATCACTGTTTTGAGTCTCATTAACATGGTATCAAACACAGAGAGGTAGGGATAGAGATTGAACAAATTAACTCAATTAAGGTCTTGTTTAAAAATAATGTCTTGTTTTAATAAAAACACAAATAAGGTACATTGTAAGAAAACAATATTTCACATAACGTGGCATTGTAATATACAATACAGTTTGTCGCTCAGGAATCTGAGAAAATTGAATTTTTCCTTTTACAAAATTTTGAATTTTAAACATGTTTACAAGATACAAAAACGTAACATAAACGATATTTTTTTCGGAACAAACTCTACAAGCAACAAGCGACGCTAGTTGCACTGGTAGCCTAACTGCCATGGTCCCCCGGCTAACCCAGTCTATTTGGACCACTGCATTCATCTCCATGTGACTTCGGAGGCCTTGGATGACATTTCCTCATCAACGAGTGTCCATCGAATATATTTTCTAGCCTGGGAGTTTAAAACTTCCCTACTCAGTTCAAGGTTGTGATGTGTTCGAATGCCACATCAGGTAGCCTTGTTCGTTCTTCATTGTGCTCGCACTGGAATGATGGGGCAATACTCCTTTTTAGCGGCACATGATTCTGTCATCCGAGCATCCATTCTGAAAAGTGACAATAAAACAATTTAGACATCTGAGACAAAACATGAGTGACCATCAAAAGCATGCGGCGCGTAATTGTCGTTGACATAACTTTACGCACGATTGTTTAAAACATAATTGATAGCTTAGCCAAATTCGTATTGTAAACACAACGTACAGCAAGTTAACATACTGCTTCAAGAGACGTGTATACTGTTAGGAGGCCAGACATTTACCTCAACAGAGATGCTGGCAAGCTCGGCATTCAGTGTGGTCAGTGGAGTTCGTGGCACGCCACTCGCCGAGTGTTGGCGGCTCTTCTCTGGCTCATCAAGCTCAACCTGCAGGTCCCAGATATAGTCAATGACATGCTGCAGGATCTCCACTTTGCTGGCTTTCTTGTTGGTTGGCAGAGTGGGAACCAGTTCTTTCAGCTTGCTATAACAACTATTCATGTCCTGGAGGAAGACACTCATTTGCTCGTCCAGTAGAGGAATCTTGCACTTAGTGATGGCCAGACTCTGGTCGGACAGGCATCGCACCATCTCCTCTCCACCGACCTTGCTCTTCAGGGCGCATGTAGATCCAACAACCTTCATCTTGATAGCGTCTGTAGATGTAGTTTCCGGAATAAATGAAGAAGAAACGGTTCGTGCGAAAGAGTAGTAAACTTCGGGAAACAAGGTTTAGTTTGTAATGTTCATTGAGTACCTAGTCAGCAATGTTGACAATTTGCAACAACCACATGAGCGTACCTCCCTCTTTATATACTCAACCGGTGCCTTAGGGGCGTTTCTTACTGCGTTCTGTTTGCAGATTGAAGCCAATGGCTGTCCTTCATTTGTTCAAAGAGGACGGTCCACAACTGCTTTCTTAGCCAATGAAAACCGCGCGCCTGGTTATCGGGATTTACAATCTGTTTGAGGGATGGCGTTACAAATGGAAACAAATGTGTGTCTTTTACGGGTGATATGTGGGAATCCAGCTGTCCGTGGCTTGGGGACTCTGCAGGTGTAGAGTGCCTGGGGACAGTCAAAGGGTGCTTAATGCATGGGTATGTACTGTGAGAATGTGTGTGGGATGGGAGGACATGAAAAGGATGAATGGTGGAGGATAATTACCATAGCGCCCCAGATTTGCCTCTCACCGTTCTAGATGGCACCACAGATGTGGAAGACAATGGTATAATAAACTGAAATGTAAGTACTTTGTATAAGAAATGCACTAATAGACTTGGGAGAGTGTCCCGATTAAGTTTGTTTAAATTGAACGAAAAACATATATAGAATAGTTAAACCACTTTAGTTAGTAGTATTTTCCAACGAGAGCAAACATTGAGTTAATGAAAATCACTACATATATATTTCATTGGTTTACACCAACATTGCAATCTCAGGACTTTTTGGATAAAGTCCATTGCAAAAAAAAAAACTTTGAAAACTTCCTTTAACTTATATGACTGGAAAAGGCTCTCTCTTTAACATTGAAAGCTTTCTTTATTCGTTACAAACCAAACTTTTTAGCACAGACCCCCTTTTTCCCCTCGTGAAGGAAGCCCCTGTGAGCAACTTCACGGATTCCTTCACATGTTCCCCGTGTGTGCTCAGCCTTGTGTGCACATTGAAATTGCATTGCTCTGTTCTGAATCTTCCCCCAGATTGTCCAAACAAGCCGAAGCAGACTGGCAGGCGCCAGCGTCGTGACGTCACCCATTCATCCGAGCCTTGACGCCTGTCAGCCTGGCGCCGTGCGGGCGGTCTCCATGGAGACCTCAAACAACAGGCTCGCACTCCCCCATTCACCTGCGTAGCGCGCAAACGCTGAGAACAAACTGGCTCGGAGATCATCATTCATTTATCACCTTAAATCACTATGATGAGATTACCGCCCTGCGCACCTGCGAACGGCCATTGTCACTCGCTACTCGACCAGTGTCCTTATCCCAAAGAATAAGAAAGAAAGGGCGGGAGGTGAAATCCTGCCTTTACCACACTCAATGCAAATATGCAGGATATCGTGGCATTCCTTCAGATTAAATCACAGTCCTTGTCTGCTCCTTTAACTTCCACCGTCATTTTCATTTATGTGATACAATGTAATCTACTTTAATTAACAGAATATTTTTCATAAGTTTTTGACGAGTTATTGTTGTTATTTTATTCATTCATATTAAACAATTAATTGAAAATTGGCACTTTAATTATTATTTAAATGATGAATTTATAAACAAATACAACACTATTTGTTTAAAGGAGAGTAAAAGTTAAAAAAAAGAAGAAAGAAAAAGATTTCTGAATCAACTAGACATATTATTTAAGTTATTGAAATCATACCACAACCAATGCTGATATCTTAAGCACATGACTATTAAAATAATAACAAACGTCCCTCTGTTTTTGACAATCAAGCAAAGTTAACTAGTCTGTTACAGCCCAATGTAACTGTTGCTTGTGGTTGTTGCAGTAGCCTGTAAAAACTTTGCCTACTTTCTTTCTTTTCTTTTTTTTTTCCTCTTTTTTTTGCCCTCTGTCCTAGGTCACAGCTGACAGGGCGGAGGGAGGGCAGGGTGGGCAGAACAATGGGAGTGCGGTGCAGGGATTGTGGGAGAGAATCTAGGCTGGAGCCACAGTGTCTGGAGCGCCCCTCCACTCCCCTCATCCAGCTTTTGTTCAGCTGCAAAAGCTATCAGCACTTCCTACTGACACCAACAATAACTCCACACAGCTGGGCCCTTTTTAGCCTGTTTACAGCACATCAAGGCAAGGCAGTGGAGAGTGCAGAGGGAAGAAGCAGAGTTGGGGATAGAAAAGTGAAACATATTAGCTCCTGATTTTAACTGACAAAATTGCCAGACAAGTACCCCCAACACTGTGTGAATCTCCCGAATTCAAATAGAGGATCAGCCTTCTTCCAATGCGTCTACATTTGCAGGACTCAATTCCCGCCGTGCGACCTGTGGTGGAGATTTTGAAACAACTTTCCATAAAACATAGTTAGCCTAGTTGTAACTGTTTGTCTCAGTAGTGTTGCTTTTTGTGTGCTTTAAGAAAATAGTACAAATGTGACCACTTTCTTTGATGTTTTCAGAACACACTGTACTACAGCTTGTGTTTTCCCTCGTTTGTGCCAGCACCACATTTGCTTCCCTTAGTATAAATTGTCCTATTTCAAAGACCGGAAGTGTATTGGCTAATACGCCCTCTTAATCGCAATAGAAAATAAACCCACAGAAGCAGTGCACAGGCAGAGTCGAGGGGAGAGTCGGTGGAAGATTTAGTTCAGAGGAAATAGAACATTCCTGTAATGCTTTCCCACTTTTTTTTGCATGATGTTGTTGTTGTTACTAGGAGACAATAAGCAGCTCTTACTCTCAGTATTTCCCACAATTTTCAATTATTTACACATGTGTTTAGTGTATATGTTTTTTTTGCATTTTTTGCATTTTTTTAATAATGTACATATGATGCTACAACAATTGGAGCAAACATATCTTTCAAGAGTAAATTAAGGTTGAGTTAACCACCGACAATCCTCTCATTTTCCCCTTTTATCTCTAGAATGTGGTGTGTCGGTGTGTGTGTGTGTGTGTGTGTGTGTGTGTGTGTGTGTGTGTGTGTGTGTGTGCATGCACACACTCTCACATAGACGCACACAGAGGGGCCATCTCCCTGCAGCTGTGGGATTAGTTTCCAGTTCCCAGTGTGGCTCTTCCTGTTTGTTCGATAATGATCACACCTGTGTGCAGGTGTGTGGAGAGGCTCTTGGGACGCTGTGTATGTGTGTGCGTGCATGTCTGTGTGTACGTGTGTGTTTGTGTATGTGTGTGTGGTGCTGGTGGTGGTGGTGTAAGGGGGGGGGGGGGGTCTGCGGTGTGGTGTCAGCTACAATCGCTCTACTGCCAACAATACCATGTTTTTCCCCTCAAAAGACTGTCATGCAGTGTAGTGTCTACTCCCAGACAACCCAGGCCCTTAAAGTGCAAGCAGGGTAGAAACGGTCAACACATTATCTGGCTGGTTAGGTCTCAGCATGTTATTTCAGCCAGCTCCCATCGCCTTTAATGAGTGGTTCCCCTTCTCCTCCCTGCCAGTAGCCGCTCTGCCCTGGTCTGTCCCAGCCCGGCGCCTCCCTTTGGGAGGCCAGCCTGTTTAATGACCGAGGACCCGTGGGGAGTCACATCCTGTGGGATGACAAGGCAGCCCCTGTTCCTAGATGTGTCATCAGCAGCTCAGACCTGCTGGAGCCTCTCAGCCTGTGGGTTCTTTTCCCACTGCAGGAGTGGCCTGCCAGCCCGAGAAGCCCTGTGCATGGGGCAGGCAGTGTGCTACAGCGTGTTGGCTGCCCGATCGTCAGTGCCTGCGGGGATCCCTGAAGCCTAACAGGTGTCCAGCCTGTGTCCCTGTCCCTGGAAGACAAGTGCCCCTCTCCTTCAAAACTCCCAGAGACAGCTTGGTCTTTCTCTTTCTATCCGTCAACAGCTTGTGTGTGTGTATGTCTGTGTGTGGGTGTGCTTATTGTGTGTGTGTCTGTGTGTGTGTGTCTGTGTGTGAGTGTGCTTATCGTGTGTGTGTGTGTGTGTGTTTGTGTGTGTGTGTGTGTGTGTGTGTGTGTGTGTGTGTGTGTGTGTGTGAGCGCGCCATCAACAGACCCCCCAATGGCCATCTCCCTCCGCCTGGTTCCCACACAGAC
>JAVQJS010047394.1:0-19352 GCA_036024795.1 Galaxias rostratus | reverse complement strand
TAATACAAATGACTGAACATATGTTAAGGCACTGTGCTTAAGCCTAAATGTTTATACTCTTGACAATTGTAGGCTTTCTATCTCTCTCTCTCTCTCTCTCTCTGTCTGTCTTAGGTGTCTTAGGGGTACTTTCTGTCTTAGCTAGTTCCCACAACGTTTTCCTGATGGTCGTCCTATCCCTAAAGTCGGTCATCGCCCCAAACTGAGCCATAATGGTCCCCCAGAAGATGTGCTCTGGGACCCCTGTGACGCGCGGTTCGCTAGCCCGCCACCACCGCGTCGCTATTAGCCACACTCCAATGGTCCTACAGAAAATAATGCTGGTGGGATGGCGTGTGTGTGTGTGTGCGTGTGTGTGTGTGTGTGTGTGTGTGTGTGTGTGTGTGTGTGTGTGTGTATGAATGTTATGGTTTGCTGGGACTGTCAGCGTGAAGGACAACTCCGTCGGGCTCCTAATGAGCCTATACGTTCACACAGGAGTACTGGGAGGCTTCTCAAATGGCCTCTGAGGGCTGTTATTATACGAAGGCATGGCTTATCTGGGGTGTGTCTTTTAAGTGGTGAAGAAGAGAAAAGAGCTCGCCGTGACGATGGGAGAAGGAGTTTAGATAGAATATGCTGTATAGACCCAATCAGCGCCGACAGCCAAAACACATATCCACATTTAGAATATGGCTGTTCAGTTATTTTAGATGAAATGAAAAAAGTTAACTTTCCCTCAGGGAAAAAAACACCTTGCACATTTTACTTTAAATTACCGTCTGCGGAGTTGCCAATAACGCATACTGTGAAATATGCCGGTTATATGCTGCGGTTCAAACATAAAGGCATTTGTTCTAATGACAGGACAGAGAGGAATTGAAAGTCTCATTTTGTATTTATGAGTAAGAATTCCCGACGCACACGAGTCACCGCTCAGTTTACCATGGAACATTGTGCTGAGTGCTGCGATGGAGTTTGCCACACCGAAAAAAATATGTAATGCTCCTACTCGAAACATTAAAAGAAACCAAAGAAGTCACAAGATCCCCTTCAAATAGTTTTTAAGGCATCCCGTGACTTCCTGTTCAAATGACTGACAGGCCTTCTGAGGCTCCACTTCTCCACAGTGTTCGCCTCAGAGCTGTCAGATATCGCATTTTAAGAGGTACAGTAAGTCACAGTTAAAAAACCTGGCTGTACATTCGCAGCAAAGTGTTATGATCCGGTGTTATTTTTTTGGTCAGGGTTGATCCGAGTCCAAATTGAGAACAGATAGAATACATTAATACCTCCGTACTGGTGCCATTCAATATGCAAATCCATCATCGTCTAATCTAATCTCCATTCCCGACATTAACGTTTCTCTGACTATTTGATACAAAACCCACCGGATGAAGCATACTGTCCCTCTTCCCTCTCAGGGGCCTGGACCAGGAATGACTTGGCCTCAAACTACCCCCCCCCCCCCCTTGCTCCCCCTTCCACTTTATCTCCCTCTACCCACCGTCGCCTACTGTAGGAACACCCATACGAAAACTGGGGTCGTTTGATATTTCTCCGAGTGAATCGTGCGACGGAAGGTCCTGGTTGGGGACGGGGGGTAAATATTTCATAGGTCTCCAGCTAGCGCGCTCGTTACTGGTTAGCACCGTGCTCGTTAGCCGCCGACAGCCCCAGTGAGCCAGCGTCCAGGGTAGCCCAGCTATCTGGTAATTAGGTACCGACCTCACTCGGCAGCAGGGAGAATGTCAAGCCGTGGGTTTCGAGAAGATCCGACGGGGCGGGCTCCCGTGCGAACGGGGCGTACACGCGCCCGTGTGCCAGACACGGGACGACCGATTTGTCCTGTGGTCCTCAGTGTTGGAACGCCTCCAGCCCCACTGCGGGTCACAAGGAGCATTCCTATTGGTTCTTATGAAACAGTCTCAGACCTACACGGAGATACAAACAGGAGTGGAGACACACACCCAAACAGTCTTAGACGTACACACGGGGTACATAGAGAAGTCGATACACACACCGAAACTGTCTTAGTCGTACACACGGGGATACAAACAGACGTCGACACACACCCAAACAGTCTTAGACGTACACACGGGGATACAAACAGGAGTGGAGACACACACCTAAACTGTCTTAGACGTACACACGGGGATACAAACAGGAGTGGAGACACACACCTGAACGGTCTTAGACGTACACACGGGGATACAAACAGGAGTGGAGACACACACCTAAACGGTCTTAGACGTACACCAGGGGGTACATAGAGAAGTCGATACACACACCCAAACAGTATCAGACCCACACGTGGGGTACGAACAGAAGTTGACACACACTCCCACATGGTCTTAGTTCTACACACGGGGGTACAAACAGAAGTGGAGACACACACCCACACGTGTTGGCCAGCGACAAACTGAGCTCCCTGATACTGGGTGCCAGTGACGAGCAGTCCTCGTTTCATCATCCCCCCCTCTTTCTTCCCCTCCTCCAGCTTGGCGGACCGGTCGTTCACTTGTTCTTGCGGTCCCAGCCCTCCTTTTCGTGTCAGCCTCGGTCTCCGTATCTCTCGCACGCTCACGTTCCCTCTCATCTCTCCTCTCCCAGGAGCCCAACTGACCTAATTCACATCAGAGACGTGTGTTGCTTTCTCTCCTTCCGTCTCTCTCTCTCTCTTTTCAGTGTCTCTCTCGCTCTCTCTCACACACACACACACACACACACACACACACACACACACACACACGGATGAGGAGAGAACAAGTGTGGTAGTAGGGGAAGTTGTCGACCTTTTAGTTGTTGAAAAGTAGGCCTGGCCCAGGGACGCTCACATGATCACACCCCTCTCTACTTGAACGGATGCCGTCTTCCTTTCTCTGGTGTCTCTCTTGCCCACTTTCTCTTGGTAGTGATGTGATCTCTGTTTTGTGGGGAGGGGGTGGGGGCGGCTAGTATCCCATGTAAACACACCTCTTGCCGTGCTACAGTCATGCCAATGACATCCACAGATGTGTTTGTGGCGTAGCGTTGATGCAGCTGCGACCGCTCCCTGCGGGGTTGCATCGCTTAATTATACTCATACAGTGTGGGCGTGAGTGTGTGTGTGTGTGTGTGTGTGTGTGTGTGTGTGTGTGTGTGTGTGTGTGTGCCCGCGCGCGTCTAAGATGTTTAGAGGCCGGCAGATGCTCCGCGGGCGTGAGACAAGGGAGATAGCATGGCCGGAGCATCGGTGTAACCCAATAGGCCGATGGCTGATGGATCCGCATTGGCGTGCGCCCTGTGCCAGCGACAGCCAGTCAGGAGCACAGTGTCCAAATGAATCCCTCCAGGAGGAGGCCCCACCGTACAGAAACAATAAGCCTATCGAGCTCGATGCGCCTTGTAATGGGAAGATTAGGAGAAAGCGCTCCGGGACGAGTTGAACCACCGTTCTGTTCAAGCGCAGCACAATCTGCCGCTCCCCACCGGCGAGGGAATGAAACCCAGGCCAGCCTCGGTGTCGAGACGGAGGCGAAGCCATTTCAAAGCGTTTTGAACCTCATACGCCGTAGCTCCGAGGAGCGCTGCGTGGTCAAATTTGTGCCGGTAAGTTATTTTAATGGCATGGAGCAGCTATAATTAAGTAATTTTTTTCATGGGACTGTATCTCTTTTATGTTCAGCCATGCGAGTGCAGATATAGCCATTCATCAGGCACGCCTGAGGTTTGTACAAGATCTAACTTAATAATGAAAAAGAATCAGTTCGACCGTCCACGCTGGTGTCTGATTGCAGACGGGGACCACCCAAGTGTCCACACCGTGAGGCCCGGGGAAACACATTTTGCTCTAAAAGTGGAGGAGCCCTGTTGAAAACAGTGTGTCCCAGAGTCCCTGGGGAGCAGAGGACAGTGCTGGGTCGCACGCCGACTCGGGGACTCTCCCTGTCCACCGGCCGATTCCGGGAAGGGTGACTTGAGGAGAGAGCAAACGAGGTCAGACTCGGGGAGGATCTACCTCCACTCAGACCGGTGTTTGGCTTGGGAGCAGGTTCTGCACCGACACTTTCAACGACGGACAGACGGAGAGGGTTCGGGCTCATCTGGTCTTGGCGGAGGGTGGGGGGGGGGGTCACCTCTTATAACAGCTCCTCGGCTGCAGCTGCCTCGCGCTGGGCGCTATTTTGGGACGGGGCGATGGAGACGAAAGGGAGAGGAGGGGCGCCATGAGACAGTGAGATGTTATGGGGGGGGGGTGATTGTGTTGGCTCTGGGGGTGGCAGGGAGGGAAGTGGTGGCGGCGGAGGGGGTTTTGGGGGGACGGGGCAGGGGGTCTCGTAAAGGCAGGGTACCACCGGATACAGGGGAGGATGGCAGCATCCGATTCTAGAGCTGTCTGTGCTGACTAGTAGTTTGGCAGGCCAGCTGGGGAGGAATGATGCCAGAGGCCAGGGTGGGGGGGCTGTATCAGGGAGGGGGGGCTGGAGGGACGTGGGGACACACTGGGAGGCGGAGCGCCACTCGCTGTGCGTCGTGTGCACTGAGTGTGTGTGTGCGGTCTACTGAGAGGGACTCGGCTCTGCGTGTTTAAAGGCCCTTTTTTTGGCCCACAAAGGAAGTGAACGTGGTCGTGATCGACAGCCAGCCAGACGCACAAAGGGACACGATTAATTTATTCCAGCCACTACAAAAACCTGGAGAGAAAAAAATATTCAAATGTGCGTTGCGTGTGTGTGTGTGCCTGCGTGCAGCCGTTTCAGAGCGCTCTGTCGCGTTCGAGTGCCATTGTTGAGTTAGTGGGAGGCCAGTCCAGCGCATTGCAGAGATACACAAAAATAAGCATAGCCCTTCAAAATCCGTAGTAAAGGTCCAGGTGTTGTGGTCTTATAAAAATAGGCCCGTGACGGGGCTAAACTCTGAAAGGCAGCCGTGAAGGAGCGAGCCACCGCTGTGCCAAAGCCGGCGTTCCAAGTGTCACATCCTCCGCCCTCCACAGGTGCCTTTGAACCTGTCATGTCGCCGCCGCAAACACCTAGTCCTCCGTCAGCCTGCTAGGTTACTGAGCAGCCCGGCCCCGGAGTCACACGCACACACACACACACACACTGACAGACAGACAGGCAGAGTGTTCGGATTCAGAACCATAAAACACAACGACACACACACACACACACAGCTAAATAGACAGGATGCCACCCCTGTTAAAGCAGCAGCAGAGCGCAGGCCCCTTGGGGGGAGTTGTGTTTTTCTTCCATCGCTGATTTGATTTATCTGTTTTGCTGCGTGTGTGGTTATGTTCACGAGTCTCTGGAGAGAGAAAATCTCCTTTGGAGGGAACGTCGTTGCTCTTCATTAATTTACACGCACACATGCATGTGCGCCAATGCGCACACACTCAGGCAGACACAGGCACGGATGTGTCAACGCAGGCTGTTGGAGGACTTTGATGTTATGGGCACACCAATCAAGTGTTCGGGTTACTGCTGATCTTCACTGACATATTTTCACACACACATGTACACACAAACACACACTCCATGATAATAGAATGGGTTGCTCGTCATGTTCAATTAATCCCTAATCACTATGAAATACTCTGATGAAATGTGGGAGGTTCGGATTTCAAGGTCGCCCACGCAAACCTTTGCTCGTGGCAATGATCGTTTGAAATAGAATGAGAGGGTACGCTTATGACTGCACGTGTGTGCTTCTGTGTATGTTTGCTATTTGTCTTGGTGTGTGAGTGTGTTTGTGTGTGTGTGTGTGTGTGTGTCTGTCTTTGCGTGTATGGTGTGTGTATGTGTGTGTGTGTCTACGTGTGTTTCTGCTGTTGGCTTGCCGTTTACCAGTAGATCTGTCTTGCTATCTGGCTGTATCTCACATATCTGATTCTACCATAGACTACATTTCCCAGTCCTTTTATCCTCTTAGAGATGGCCCTTGATAAAAATCCTCAAGTATCAAGACCCTGCCCTGCTCTGGGCCTCAGCTCTGTAAGAACCTTTATCGTCATGGTTCCCAATCCTATGAGCTCTTAGTTACCCCGGGGCAACACGGGTCTGGGTTTGAACGTGAGAGTGAGGGAGTGACAGTGGGAGCTATGGACCACTGAAGGGGCCAGAGTGGAGGTGTGTGACGTTCTGTAAAGTGCTGATATCCATCAAATACTTTGTCAGATAGGTGTTCACAATGACGGAGTTGTGCTCTGAACTGCGTTGCGTCCGTGCTGAAAGTCTGTGGTTTAGTTTGGCTGGGCTATTGCCAATTTGCCACATATTTACTGTAGAGCCAAGCGCAAACTTCGTTCGGACACTGGGAAGACGCATTCAAAGAGAAAAAGGGGGGCGTTTGAGTTCCCACAATTTTAGTATGTCACGATTCTTTTATACACCATGACTCCACGCACACCGGATGAAAACAGGTGTGCAACGAGGAAAGGTTTTGTGAGTCCAAAATCACTCGCAGTGGCGCGATGTGCTGACTCACGCGCTGCGCAATTTCAGATTCCGGCTCTCCAGAATCACCATCGCTGTGGTGGTTTGCCGCAGCTCCCATTTCACGTCGTCGGGATTCGCTCATGGAGGAGAGCAACACACACAGACTCCTGCGTTTAGGTGGCGGGCAACGTTCGTTTTGTTTGCAGCTAGGCCGTTCCCCGGCTAGCTAGCTGCCTGGCTATGTGCGGCTGAGGTAGCTGAGTCAAGTAAGGGTGGTGAGTGGGAAAAATTGTTGGCACGTCCGGCAGTGTCTTCTCTGAGTGGGATATGGGTCACTGCCAGATGAAAACAGAACAGACCGGCCCGTGTTGGAAAGCCCATTCCCGAGGCCACACCAGGCCCTGTGTGGCCGCACGTGGCATGCGCCAATGGAGGGAACATCTGTCGTGCCTTTCCATGATATTGGAAGTGCACCTCCGTGCTTTACGCAACACATTTATATAATGCTCCATGTATGACTCGTGACCGTCTGCAGTCCTCCTCTCCCTCTCTCTCTCTCTCTCCCTCTCTTCACGCCGGCCATTGATTTTGTGTTTTGTTCAGCTCCACTTGGGATGGAAGTCTCCGCTGCTCATCCCACTCAGTCGCCCTGTGTGTCTCTCTGTGTGCGCCAATGTGTTTTTGTGCGTGTCCGAGCATGTGCCTGTGCTGCATGTGTGTGCGTGAGCAGCACCAACTAACTAAGCCTGGCGTGCACACACACACTTACACACACGCACACGCGCACACACACACACACATGCACACACACTCACACACAGACATGCACACACACTCCCTCCTGCTGATCTGTGCCCCATTTGGTGGAGTCCATCCCAAAAATAGCTGTGTATGTGTGTGTGTGTTGTGTGTGTGTGTGTGTGTGTGTGTGTGTGTGTGTGTGTGTGTGTGCACTGGTGGTGGGGGCTATGTGCAATGTCGCCCGTGCTATTTCCAGACATCAAGACGGAGCGTCAAATCTTCTCCTCTCGTTCCCCGAAGCCAAACAATAAATAACTCAATCACGACATACTTAAAAAGCCCACCCCTGCCCGCACGCAGTACTTTAATGCACATCTCTCTCCTTCTCTCTCTCTTTCTCTCTCCTCATTTCCATCTCCTCTCTTGTGGGCCCCTTCACTTTTTTAACTGCTATAAATGATTTCCATTCCGGAGGAGAGAATAGTGATTTACATTAGTTATCTGTTTCGCTTTTTCTCTGACTCTGCCTGGCTCCCGTCTCTTTCACTCAATCTCACTCCTTCTCATAAACACACACACACACACACACACACACACACACACACACAGACACACACCGATGCGTGTGGTGGCTTCTCTGACAACCATCCCATATTAGGCTTTTGGTGAGAACAGGAAAGGAGGGATGGAGAGGAGCAAAGAGAAGGAGAAAGAGCCGTCCAATTACTGGTGCAAAACGATGGCCTGCAGATCTGGTGCCTCCCCTTCTCCCGCCCCGAGAATAGGAGACAAGGACGACAGCGGATGCTCCACCTCGAAACCAAGGTGCACCTCGTCTTTCCCAAGTTATACCCAATCTATGACAGGTGCTGTTGGATGGAGACTTGGGGCAGGACTCAGAACTCCCCCTGGGGAGAGGCCCGCTGACAGGGCTGGGCGAGTTCCCAGAGCCCCGAGGTTCATGTCCCGGGCGCGGAGCTGAAGGAGAGCAGGATAAAGGGGAGGGGGGGGGGGGGGCTGCTTTACGAGGAGACTTCCCTGTACGGGGTTTCCGTGCCGACAGCCAAGCCGTCCACAGAGTTGGCTCATGAGCTCTCGTTGCCTCGTCTTTAGTGGCCGTAAATCCTGTGAGGGAATGGGCAGCCTGACCTTGGGGGGTGGCCCCTTCCAACAATCCAAATATCTCTAGTGGAAAGTGTGTGTGTGTGCTTGGTGTGTGTGTGCTTGGTGTGTTCAGTGTGTGGAGGACCTAACACAAAAACATGTAAACATGGTGTTCTTGCGTCAGGTGTAGAGCCCCGCGTTAGCATAGCAGGGCACTTAGGGTGAAGCCAGCAGAACACTAAGCTGCTAAGCTAGGTTTTCTTTCCGCTATCCCACCCCCCCCCTCCTCCTGCCTCGTCGTGTCGATGGCCACCTTAATAATTCATGGCCTCTGAGAATCGCCAGGGCCCAAATTGGTGGGCAAGGCCCGTTTCCCTCGCCACTGGAGGAAGCGCAGAACAGCCGACGGTGCTTTTCCCGAAAAGTTAAAGAGGCCTCCCTTGGAAAGAAGTGCCTGGGAAAAACAGCCGGGGGGTGTGCGGAGGCGGAGGGGCGATGGCAGCCCGGTGCCATGGCAGTGTGTGTGGGAGCGAGGCGGGGTAGCGAGGCGGGCCGGCGAGGGCCCCGCTGTGGAGCTCTGACAGTGTCGGGGTGAAAAGGACACCACCTTTCAGACGCGGGCCGTGCCATTGCATAATGCATTGACGTCTGCTCTGCTGTCAGGTAGCGGACAGGCCCGCCTACAGGGAATAGCCGTTACAGAGTGTTGCAGGCTGCCTGTAGGGCACGGGTCCCATCGCTGAATGGCTTGACGGCCGGTGTGGGCCTGAGCTCGCTGACAGGGCCCTGCAGTGTCCACCATGGAGCGAGAAGACAGAGCCACACACATCCCCAGACATGGACAACGGGCAGCAGACGGGGAGATAGAGACGCACATATACAGAACATGTATAGATTATATATATATATATATATATATATATATTAGAGGGAAGATGATCTAAGTTATGCGGGCTGTCTTGGGCGTGTGAGACATCTCCATCCAGTTGATGCTGTGGCTCCCAGTAGAACCAGAGCCCCTCAGGCGAGGCAGAGCACACACGCACACACACACACACACACAGACGCACATAGAGACTCACAAACACACACGCACAGACTAACTAAGGCCTGTCCACACCCACCAGTCCTCCTGCTGCTCGACCACGAGCCATCCTCATCCATAACACCCTGCCGCTCCGCTAATCCGCCTGCTGCTGGAGCGCCATCACTTAGAACGCTTTGGCAGACACACACACACACACACACACACACACACACACACACACACACACACACACACACACACCTCGGACGAGGCAGATTGAAGATGCCCTGCAGGTCGCCGGTGCCCTGATCACTCTCTTCCGCCACTATCTCAGAGACTCTCGCCTTCAAATCCCCGCGACTCAATCTCTTTCCGCCTGGCTTTCCATTTGGAACTGTTGGCGGGGCACGAGACCTTGTTGATTCACCTTCACTCTCTCTAGCTCGATGCCTCTTTCTCTAGCTTTATGTCTCTCTCTCTATGTCTCTCTCTCTCTCTCATTCTCTCTCTTAATAGCTTCATATCTCTCCCGCTCTGTCTCTCTCTTTCTCTCTCTCTGTCTCTCTCTCAAGCTCTATACCCCTCCCTGTCTCTCCGTCTCTCTGTCTGCAGTGAGTGGAGAGTCTCCCCCCGGCTGGAGTTCAGTTGGTTAACTCTCCTGCTGTCTCTCTTCCACCGGGGTCGGGGCTGAGAGGTGTGCCCGTAACCGATCCCAGCGTTCTGCTGCCGCGTCGCCGCCCGGGGACCTTCACTCGATGCCGTTCACCTTGAGGATCGGCCCGGCGCGTGGCATTGTGCCTGGGCTCGCTCCCTCCCTCCCTCACCCTCCCCGGCTGGCTCCCTGCCACCCTGGCTGTCTCTCCGCCCTGCGTTCCTGCCCATCTAATTGTGGTGCTGCAGTGGCACCCGGCGCTCCGAAGCGGCCCTCGCTGCGTCACTGCGGGAGGCAGAGCTGTGCCACTAGGCACATTCGCCGTTCCGGGCTATTAGGGAAAACGAGGGCCCAAATGGAGATGGGAAAGCAAACGGGAGCGTCACTCCGATGAGTGCGATGAGTCATTTAACAAGTCTCCTCCGGGAGCAGCTCTCCACCGCCGTAAAAAAGGCTCGCGTGCAGCGGAGAAGGCTCGGGATCCAAAACGCGTCCCGCTATCCGGGCCTTTGGCTGGGAACGGGAGGAAGACTAGAAGCATCCGAGACTCTCTAGGGTGGGAGCTGGAACAGGGAATGACTGAGCTGCATGCCAAGGCTCCCGGCTCCCATATAGATTATGGTTTCTGAAAACCGCCATGCAGAAACCCACAGCGCAGGATATCATCATCATTCGATCCCCGGCATATTATTTGCGGGGGCAAATTGAATTGAATTGTGCCCCGGTTCTGGCCGCGTCTCTCCCATCCGGGTGAGCGGCGGGCTTCCTGCGGTGGGGGGGGGGCGGCTCCGTCAGGCTCAGCTCTCTAACTGAGGTCAGCGCGGGCCCCCACAACAAATCACTCTGTGTTACGGGGAGGAGGGGCCCGCCAGGCGCTTCGCCGGCTCCACATGCTATCAAAGGCGCTGCCAGCGGAGATTGGATTGCGAACGCACCTCATGGAGCCGGTGCGGCTGGGGTCAGTCCACAATCTGCGCGGGTCAGCGCTGCAGGCGGGCTTTGACGGGCTTTGACGGGCTCCTATTAGTGGCCAGCGCCGGTACACAAACAGAGTGTGCGGGGCCGGGAGGGGCGGGAAGAGGTGTGGGGTTGAGATAATTGGAGTGTGTGCATGGGTGTGTGTGTGTGTGTGTGCGCGTGCGTGTGTGTGTGTGTGTGTGTGTAAGTGTGTGTGTGTGAGTGTATGTGTGTGTGTGTGTGTGGTAGTGTGTGTGTGTGTGTGTGTGTGTGACCTCTTCGAAAAGGAACGGAAGGCACATGTTACGCTCGGTGATTTTATGTTCTTCCTCTGAGATCTGCTTTCCAGACAATAAAGATTTGTTGGGGCTACACAACGTTTGAAAGAAAAAAATGACCAAAAAAAACTGGTTACCGTGTAAATATACCACATTTGAAACGACCCTCTTCCAGATCCAGCCAAGTATAGCCCTTTATCTGAAACAGCCCTATTGCTGCCCTGGGCCTTTTTTCACGCAGCCAACTTCCTCCACACGTTACATTACAATCACATGGTGACAGGCTGATGAAGGCAAACAGACTGGGGAACGCCTTTATCCCAGGCAAGGCAGCTGCATCCCAGCCCTCCACACAGCGTTTTCCACTGCCGCTGGGCCCGCCCAGTCTCTGAGAGAGCGGAGGCGGGGAAGAGGGCCAACCCGGCGAGGAGTCAACTCAGGTGGCTCTCTCTGTCCGCCCCCCGGCTCCTAAACAAAGCACCACCACTTGAACCGCCAACCAACACGACGGATGCTACCATGTGAAGGCCAGGGGGCCGCAAGAAAGGCTGTGGCTATTCCAGAGAGGGCCATCTCCAAAACCAGCAGCGCCCGCAGTTCTTCTCTCTCCCTATCCAAAGAACATGTGTTTGCTTAGCACAGACAGGCTCTGTTGGGAGTGTGAGAGGCAGGGAGACGGCGGTCAGAGGCGGGGCACAGTCCTCCAGAACGGGGGGCATGCCACCACCGCGGGTCCGTTTGATAGCGCTGGAGGGCAGGGTGGGTGGAGGGTCGTCCGGAGCCGCCCTCCGGAGCGTCGCTCTGGGGCTTGGCGGTGCCTATGCTGCTCACCAACAGGAAACAGAGGCCCACTGGTCGGGCGATGGTTTGTCATGGCCGGTGCAGGCAGCGACACATGAAACAGACTGTTGAGTGGTTTAGAAGTCCAACATGACAGTGGAACGGGAAACCTATTGACAACACTATGCGGTGTGTTGAGAGACAGACCGTTTTCGGGGTAATTTGCATTTAAGAAGTGAACTCATTAATTTGCTGTCATAATGAAAGCTGAAATAGTGATGAAATTGTTAATTAAAGATCTGGTTGCTTTTGTGGTTTTGGAAGGGGTCCGCTATATCACGCAGTTGTCACTTATCATTACAATCAGGCATTGTTATGGGATAGAACTTCAATCAATATGAATAAATCATATCCTTATTATTCTAAGCAGGACATGACCGATTACATGGACGGTTTGATTGGGCTTTGGGTAAACATCCTCTTCAACGCCAGGTCAAGGTGTAATATCGTTAGCACTTCACCTGCAAGGGTCAATGAGTCAACAGAATGGAGGAATACTGCAGCGAGGGAAGCTCCCGATCCCAGTGTCTCTCTCCTGGTTCTCAGGACCCTTCATCCTCATCACAGAGGGATAATGGCCGGAAAGCATGAGGTGTCCCCATCTCACCCCTCACACAAACCACCAATCTCTGTCCTGGTGACTCCTAACAATTTACCGTAATTACGATTAAACACAACCTTTTGCCACAATAAGGCAACTAAAATGACACTCAAACAAAGACAGAGAATTATTAATAATAATGAAAAAAAGATTTCAACAGTATTCAACGCACCGAAGAGCCATGCCAAATTCAGCACCAAAAGTGAAGTGAAATGCAGCGCTGTAGTTGAAGTAATATGGTAACGTGTTCTGGACACGAGTGATGATATGACCGGCTACGTACAGGAACGCCTGCTGGTCTCTGAGTCTGTCTACATCACTTAACCCTCTGACCCCGATGACCCCCGCCAACAGGACTTCCAGGTCATAAACATAGCCAGGCATCGATCCAACCACAGCCGACCCTGCCCTCTGACCGCCGGAGAGAAGTCTTCCTAATGACCGGGGAATGACCCCGGTCTGAGGGGAAAGAGGAGTCAGGGGAGTTTGGCTCAATCAATGGCTCCTTCTGTCAGTGGGAGGAAAACACAGGATTGAGCGGCCTCCCCTGCGCAAGTGTCAAACACAAACACACACAAACACAAGGTGAAGTCTAGACAATGCCTTACCCTAATCTGAACCAACAACATCAGCCTGAGGATAAAGTCACGGTGTAGAATACTTTAGCACATGTTGTAGGGTGTTCAAGTGTAATACCCATTTCCTGCAGACCACTTGATCATCATTTAGTAGACAAACACTAAAACCTCATACGCAGCACTTTAAAAAAGAGTCCCTAAAAGGTCTGCCACATAGATTTTCCCAAAGCCTGCTACAGCACTCACCTGTGTGTGTGTGTGTGTGTGTGTGTGTGTGTGTGTGTGTGTGTGAGAGAGAGAGAGAGAGCCGACATGGAGGCGGCTATTGGCCTCCAACAAAAACAACAAAGTGGATTAGCTCTAACGATGCGTGTCCATCTTAACCTAATATGGGGAGAATGTGAGCTGTGTGGGAGCAAAGGGTGACAGACTGCTGTGGGGTGGGAAGCACTGTGTGTAGGCGAGAGAGCCTGACAAAGACGTGCGTGCGTGTGTGTGTGTGGTGTGTGTGTGTGTGCGTGGTGTGTGTATGTGTGTGTGCGCGCTTAACAGAACGAGACGGTTTGTTTTTGAACGTGCACCTGCGTTGACGTGCCTGCAAGCACATGCCTGCAGCTGAGCGATCGAGTGTTGGGCGACTGCCCTGTTCCTGGTGCGGAAGGGGCCAGGGTTACACGGGGGATGTTTGGGTTTGGAGCGGGGACCGTTCAAAGGACTCGCTGGACGATGAAAGGCCCTGAGCGGGGTTCCTGTGCTGGGGAAAGGGATTAGGAATGTACAGGGGGAAGTGGAGAGGCTGGCTGTCTGTCTGGCTGTCTGGCAGTCTGGCAGGCAGGGCCGTCCAGGGTGACCTCATGTGTCTGGCACACGGCCAGGGCTATCAGGTTTCCCCCTGTGCCGATTCCTGCTCACACACTCTGTAGACAATCCCCGGAGCACTCCACCCCCCCAGGCTGATGCAGTATTTGCATGTATTCATGTGTGTGTGTGTGTGTGTGTCTGTGTTTGTGTGTGTGTGTGCGTGCGTGCGTGCGTGCGTGCGTGCACGTACCCAAGTTAAAGAAAGAGAGAGCAAGAGAGAGGGAGATAGAGAAAAGTTGGCGTCAAAGAGAAAGAACAACAGAAGGGAGGGATGAAAGAATCAATGAGAGGTTGAAGGGAAGAAGCAGAAAGAGAGACAGACAGTCAGACAAAGATTGTGTAAATGCAGCTTAGTGAACTTGGTGAACCCCTTAGCCAATCCTTTGTGTGGTGTAGTACAGTACAGTCTAGTGTAGTGTTTTGTAGTGGAGTGTAGTATGTGTAGCGTAGTGAAGTGCAGACTAGTATGGTGTAATGTAGACTAGTGAAGCGCAGCGCAATGTAGCGTATCATAGTACTGTATAGTTTGGTGCAGTGTAGTGCAGTTTAATAGTGTGCATAGTGTAGCATGGTGTAGCCTGATGTAGTGTAGCATAGCGTAGCGTAGTGTAGTATGGCATAGTCTATTGTGGTGTAGCATAGTGTAGTGTAGAGTAGCCTCGAGTTGTGTTGTGTAGTATAGCATATTATAGCATAGTGTAGTATTGCATAGTGTAGCATAGTGTAGTATAGCATAGTAAAGTGTTGTGTAGTATAGTGTAGCATAGTGTAGTGTAGTGTTGCATAGTGTAGCATAGGGTAGTATAGCATAGTGTAGTGTAGAGTTGCGTAGCCTTGTGTAGTGTAGCATCGTGATGCGTAGTGTAGTTTGTGCAGTGTAATTCGATAACCTAAGTGGTCCATCTCACTCGACCGGGTCAGAGGAGCAGCGTTCTATTTTGAGCTTGACAGGGTGATCTTGGTCGACCCGGCCCATCCTGCGTCTCCCCCGCCCCCCCACTGCAGCCTACCCGGTCACTGAGACCACTACGGACATGAACCCAGGAGCCCATCAGCGATATGTCGCAGGCTGCTCCACAACGCACCATATTCATTGTGCTGAATTCCTTTTTTTCATCTGTACGATGACTGCGAGTGCTGTGGGTGAGCTAGCCATCCAGCAGGAGTTTGGCACCGCGATAGAACAGCAAGTTGTTCCACCAGTCCCGGTGGAAATAATACAGCGGGGATGGGATCAACAGATGTTTAATTTCTCTGCACATAGCTCCCTGGGTGCAGCGGTCCATGTCCCTACAAGGTTGAAGTAGGTGGGCCTCCTCTGACAGGAGGTAGCCAGGGCTGACTGGAGCGATGAAGTCCATCCCCTGACACATCCACACAGCCCCCGCTCCGAATCAACAGGGCCAGGATTCAAAGTGCTGTCCACGAGCCTAACCAAAGTCAGCCTGTCTTCAAAGTTCCAGGGCAACTCTCTGCGATCCAACAAACGCACCGAACCTGAGTACAAACAAGTGAAACATAGAGAGGGCAACGAGACAGGCCAGGGAGCAGCGTCGGGCCTTAAACGAACAGAGAGGAGGAGGAGGAGGGGTGGGAGGGGGGACGTTGCATCACCCGTTGCCAGTGTGTGTTTACCCAACGCTGGGAGGATGTCAGCTTTAGTGATTAATGGCAGAGCCGAAATGCTGAGGACACAGAATCGTCTCCAAATGGAGCAGCCTAGTGCGGCAGGCAGCAGGCTATATTGCTTTATCGGCTGAATGGGTGCTGAGGGTGGACCGTCTGACAGTGGCTACAGCGGAGCCAGAGCCTACGCACACACACACCAGGCAAGAAGCCACGCCGCTTAATTGCCCCTCCGCCGATCCAAAAGTTCGTGCCCTTGGAGTTGCACGTGTTTTTTAATTAATCCATGAATTTTATTTAGTTTGGAGAGGGTGGCGGTGAGGGGGGGTTGTCTATCATCGGTAGTCCTTTCTGAAGTCTCGACTGCAACGCAGTGGCATATTATGGGTTGATGTAGCATCTCAGGTTGGATGTATTTCTCCATACAGTGAGACGTGGCCCAATATGCTGGCAAAAGCAGAACATAAGGCAATTACAGAAGTGTGCAGCTGCTGTTGTGGTGAGCTGGATGGGAGTCTATAAATAATGGATACCAGTCATCCACGGGGTCCTCACGGAAGCTAATGAGAGGAGGGACGGCGACGGGGAGATTCATTATCAAGTGTTGTTCTTAACCACTTGTTTTTTAACGTCTTTGAAAAGAGCCCAAGGACACATACAATGTGACGGGGAAAAAACAGGAAATCAGTATTCATTAATGGCAAAAGTAAAAAAACAAACATTTGCATATTTGAAACTTGTAAATTTGGTTTCAATCCCTTGCATAGAATAAGACTTCACAAGACACTTTTGGGACCTGATGCATTGCGGGATTTGCTTTCAAAGTGTCCAATGAGGTCTTCTCTGTATTTCTGTCTTCTGTCCCCTCTTCCACCATGATCAGACGAGTGTGGCCTGTAGTAACAAAATAAAAAGCGTCTGCTTTGCCCAGCTCCAGATTGTGCCTTGGTTTGACATTAGGCCTCTCCAGCCCCCTCGTGAGTCCCAGCGCTCCCCCGGCTGCTGCCAGAGAGAGCCCCCCTCCGTGCGCCAGGCAGCCACGTCATTAACTATTGAAAAGGGCCCCAAAACAGACAACACACACTCCGCCACATCCTGACACTTTTTTTTTTATCTTCGGTCGCCACCGGCTGTTTATGTGCTGCTAATTACCAGAGAGGCCTCCTCTCCAGGACTCCCGTGGAGGTCTGCAGCGTCCTGCCTGGCCCTCTCCAGGACTCCCGTGGAGGTCTGCAGCGTCCTGCCTGGCCCTCTCCCTTCCACAGTGCATCCCAGCGGCGCTCCTCCTCCCGCCCTGGCACTGTGTCCTTGCATACCGCCCACCTGTCCGGCTCAGTGTTTAGCTGGGCGCTGACTAACACTTCTGGTGTGCCGGGTTGGGACCAGGGTCATTCTGAAGGTCTGCCCTAAGAGCCTCTCATTTCAAAACCCAGAGGGTGGCCTGAGTCACTCCACACCAATGGAGCTGAAAGCAAGGCGACTGTTTGCTTTGGGTAATCCCGCACCGCTCGCATTCTCCAAGTTCCAAAAAGGTTCATTGGTTACGGCAGATTGGCGCATGCCCCTGTGTTTGGGTAGAAGCTTATCGTTGTGAAGTTGGGAGGATTCATCACGGCTGGTGGTTGTTCAAGCCCTCGGGCAAATTTGCTTATCCTCATTCATGGCCGAATTGGCTTTTCCGGCACCCTTTTCTAATCTACATGGGGCCATGACAGAAGAGCGTTTTTATTGTAGTTTCAATTGTGACATGGAGTGTTTTCATGACTACTCCTGCTGGGAAGATATTTGAGTCTGGCTGTGCCAGGGCTATGCTGGAAAGGCTAAATCGACATTTACACGCCTGTGGCTCAAATCCCTGTGGCAAAAATCCCAAATCCTTGAATGCCACACTTGACAGATGACTCAAAGCACAGGCTAACTCTCCACCGTGTTAAAAGCTGGAGGCAGCCAAACGCTCTGTCAGGCAAGCTACGCTATGGATCAGCTTATTTCTGCTGTCAGCCTTCTTGGGGACTAACCCGTGGTGCTCTCACTCTCCCACCCACGCATTGGTACAACACCAGGGCAGCCGCTCTGTTGGGGATCCTTCAGTGCTGGACCTCATCCAGCCACGCTAACCACCCACAAGCTGTTATCCTGGGCTAGGGTCGGAGTGAGCGAAGCGGCCCGACTTTGTAGCGGGGAACCAGAGAGCATTCTGGGGTCCTGTCCTCGACCCCCTCAACCCACCTGCTGGTGTTTGGGGGCAAACAGAAAGGCTAAGGCGCCCTGGCTGCCCCTACGGCTAGGCTGTTGCAGGACAAAGACCTCGCGGTCTGGCTTTCTACACAGTGCTGGGGGGCAGCGTGAGCCACAATGGATTGTTGTTCTTACTATTAGGATGTATTAATACTGGGTCAACTGACTGAGACTAGGTCACCTTTATTGTCAGTGCCCTATGGGTGTAGTGCGGTGAGAAACGATTCGTTCTCCCAGGTAACCGCAGTAATGACAGATAACATAAGAACGGACAGTGTTGGCTTGGCCCAGAGGCCGCAGTACTATTTGCAGCAAACGTTCAATACGGCCATATGCCTAAGTGGTGGCCAGCTTCAATAGCAGCTTTGAGAGGAGGTGGCTCTACCACGCACCCTGGCCATCTTGCCCAGATGGTGGGACGGCAGTGCCCGGGAGCCAGCATGGGGCCCCAGGAAGAACGGGAACGAGGGGGGGAAAGAGAAAGGAACAGAAAAGAGAGAGAAAAACGGAGTAGTGGGTGGGGGTAAAGCGTTGGGTGGAGAGAGAAGTAGAACAAGAAACAGATGACAGAAAGAGGAATAAAAGCAGGAGAGGGGGAAAAAAGAGATGCCCACAAAAAAGAGGCAGACTTGCGAGCCATGTGAGCCAGGCAGCAGGAGCGAAGGACCAAGAGAAAGTAAGTAGAACGTGAAGAAACCGACGCAAGGGAGCAGGCGCCAAAAAAGACAGCGTGCAACCAAGGTGGCCTCCACACCGCCAGCCCAAAAAACATGTACCTTTCCTGAACAGAGAGTGTTTTCAAACACACCTGTGCGCCATAGGTGACGGTCGCACGGTCTCTCGCTCCTGTTACGCTATGCAGTTTAGCGCTTTTCTTTGCATTTTTGTTGTAATTTTTGTAAATATTTGTACAGAAAGATGTGTGACACACACAAGAACCCTGTCATCAAGTATGACAGAGAACAACTTTTGTACATTAGAACACAGTTGGGGAACATCCCTCCGCTTGACGATCTACCGTTACCTGAACCACAGAGACAAAGGAAGCGGCGCGGCAAACGAGCTGGTGTGCTGGTCCGTCTGAGGAGACGAGCCCTCCGGCCTCCTCTCCCGAGTATTCTCCTGGCTAATGTCCAGTCCCTGGACAATAAACTGGATGAACTCAGAAGCAGGCTGGCTTTCCAACGCGCCATCAAGAACTGTTGCATTCTAGCCTTCACGGAGACCTGGCTCAACCCGCTAATTCCTGACTTCGCTATTGCCCAAAATGGTTTCTCCATTCACCACCAGGATTTTACCATTGACTCGGGAAAAGGTAAGGGCGGCGGTGTTTGCTTCATGATAAACAACAAGTGGTGCTCCGCTGTGGGGGTTATTTCTAAGGGCTGTTCCCCACACCTGGAATATCTTATGTTAGCATGTCGCCCATACTATCTCCCGAGGGAATTCAC
>JAVQJS010047379.1:0-13028 GCA_036024795.1 Galaxias rostratus | reverse complement strand
AGAGAGAGAGAGAGAGAGAGATAGAGAGAGAGAGAGAGAGAGAGAGAGAGAGGAGTGAGAGTGCGCGGTTGAAAGAAAAGAAAAAAACAGAGCAAGATGAAAAGAAGGAGTAGAGAATAAGAGCACCTGCTTTGCTGTTCCAGAGCTTTCCTTTACTGGCCCAGGCTTGCAGTGCACCACCCGGAGCAGCAGATTCCCCATTCCTCTCCTGCTCGGCTATGTGAACCACGGCTGACTGGGGTCACTTCACTTTGGAGCACGTGGACATGGGAGAAATGTGAATGGAAAAGTTTCTCCCAGAGAAAAACCATTGAGCCATTTTGTGGGCCATTCTCTTTCTCTAAACGTGGGATCATCTTACCTTTAGAATGCATTTGCTCAATAATTTGGCCGATTCACACATGTGCACATTGTTCGAGAAACTTTAGGTTGAAGCCCAACGGCTTGGCATGCTGTGTGGTGTAGGTATCCTAAAATGAAGCACTACATGCAAGGCAACGCAGAAGCATTTATGGACAACCCAGAGCAGATGGTTCTGTTCACTCCAAAAGGTCCCCCCACACCTCCAAACTCTACGAGAGCAGTGGTACACTGGCAAAACCAAAATGTTCACAAAAGCTGGCTATGTGAAACCACAACTCTATCAACACACACACACACACACACACACACACACACACACACACACACACACTAGCATATCCCACACAGGCTCATTAACCTCCTGGGAGGGGGGCTGGAGGTGGGGGCATCAAAGTGGCAGGATCACTGCAGACTCAGTGAGGCAATCCTACCATGGGGGTCTGGAGCCGCCACGTCTCACCCCCTAATGAGAGGCCACGACACAAACACACAAAGTGACCCCTCAGGACCAGCTGGAAAAGAGAGTAGGGCATGTCTCGTCCGCCCTCTCCCCTACTCCACCCCCACCCTTCTCACCCTCCACATTCCGCCCCTGGTGAGTTGGCTGGGACAGTTCGTTGTCACCACTGGCCCATTTGTGTAGGGGCTTGAAGTGCTCACCTCCCTCCATACCTTATTCCCCCAGGGCAGTGAGAGAGAGAGGGAGGAGGAGGGGGACGACAGAGAACACCAGGAGATAGGACAAAAAACCCTGGGACGAGTCAGAGAGATGGGTGCCATGGAAGTAGTTTTAGAAGTGTAATGACTGGCCAACGTATCCCCAATAATGGATCCTGCATTCTCTCTGCTGTCTAAATAGGCCAGTACAGGAATGATATGCCTGTTAACCTATCGAATGTGTGTGTGAGTTGGGGGAAATTAAAAAAAAAGTACATCAATTCGGATATTAAACGGTTATGGGATAGCGAGAGACCCCACACTGCTGTATTCTGTCAATCAGCACGACTGATGGGGAGTGACTGACCCCCTCAGAGTGGACGACCATGTGGATTGAGAGAGGAGGAGAGAGGGGGTCTCTTCCCAAATACCAGAGGGCCCGAAAGGCAAGTGCAGTGGGAGGGGGAAAGAGGGGTGCAGGGTCAAGGCAAGGCACCTTGCAACAGCTGGTCCCAATTATCCGTGGAGGGGCGGGGGAGTGCATGGGGGCTGCTGGGGCATGTGTGTATGTGTGAGTATGTGTGTGTGTGTCTGTTGGGAGGGGGGCATAGCGGGGCTGAGACCACTGGCGCCAGGAGAGGAGCAACAGGTCAGAGAGGATGAAGATTATAAAAATACTAGCAGGCAGTTGCCCTTGGTGGGGCTGGTGCACTGCGTGCTTGTGTGTGTGAGTGGGGGGCAGACGATTCTGGTGTACCAAAAATCAGTGCTTGTGAATATGCATTGAAAATGTGCCTGCTTTTAAGTGCATACTGTAGGTTGTCCGGATAGTAGCAGGGCTGCGAATTACTTTACACATCCTGTTACATAAGTGTGCGGTAAGAACCAGCTGGGCATGACAAGGGAAAGACAAATTCTTCAACGATTTTATGCCCAATCGAAAAAGCCTTTGAAAAAGTTAAGAAAATATAACAAATTTAAATAATATCAGCTTGCAACCAAGTCCACTGAAGACTGAGAGAAACTGGCATATGTTAGTATGCAAAGCACAGAACAAAAAGTGTGGTTACTATGGGGAAGGCCATGTGCTAGGCTGAAAACACTACACTACATATAATTTAATCCATGTTGCCCCCCAGTGGAGAGATCAGTAACTACATGAAATGAGTTTTAGAAGCAATTGAGTAGCTAGGGAGGGCTTTATTTTCCAACTGTGAATGAGTACAATTTACACCCAATATATATACTTCAGATGAATTCAAGGCTGAGGACATCTTGAGGAAAAACTCTTTTTACAATCACAAAATATATTCTAAAAACAAAGTGCAAATCTTAGATAGACAAGCAGTTTCCTGACCCAATAGTTTGGCTCTCTTCCTCTTGCGTCAGGCAGCTGACGCTTATGTTTTGGTAAAAAGAGGGTAACATATTTAGTGTCCTGAACAAGCCTTTGAAAGCCTGAGGCAGCATTTAGCATGTAACGTACATAGAACTAAATAAATAGCAACAGTAGAAATACAAGACTAAATACACCATAAGGATAAACACATTCCAAATTGTAAACAAAACCACACCCACTGCAAATTTTAAACAGAAGACATACATATGAAACCAATCAAAATGTAACACAATATCAGGTAAATAAGATCTGTCACCGTACGACAATGCCCTCTAACTCAAAGTAGTTCGAATCTCTCTGTTCATAGATCGAGAGGCCATCATTATGCCTGGCTCGTGCTAAAACGGAAAAACAATAAAAGCGTTGACAATCAAGTTCCAGCGTTTGATTGAGACAATGCCCTGGAAAGTAGAAACATGCACGCCTGTGGACATTTTAAAAAATAAATAAATACACATTCAGCACCCGATATGGAACAACGTTCATGATTTGATTGTCCATAAAGGCTGCCTGATGGTGACTCAGCCTGACGGATAAAACGTCAGAAATAAACACAGAGCAGGGAAGTAAATAGGAACGGTATGATATATATTAACATCTTCCAGACTTCCATCACTGATGCAGATACATGATGACACAAGATACTGGAACACTGGTATATTGGAATCGATTCCTAAAATCGGAGATTACAACACCAGCCATCTGAAAACAATCGATCGACAAAAATCAATCAAACGGGCTAAAAATATAACAACGACTGCAAAAAGCTAGAATCCCTTGCAGTAGAGATTTCGAACAAATCTTTGTCTAGGATATGTATAAACCCAAAGTACCCTTCCTTTCCCAAAAGAAGGCTGATGATAGGGAATATGTTTAAGGTGGCTACCCCTTCAATCGCCAAACTAATAAAAAATCACTTCAAACTGGAGGCAATTTGTTTATGTCAGGTGTGCTATCTGACTCCCCCACCCCCTTCCGCTTACAAATACTAAGTATAGCATCACCTGGTGGTGGTAAAATATAAAAACGTTCTTTCGGACCACCTTAGATTGCCTATTTTTCCTTCCCTCGTCCTTATGGGGAAAACAGCCGTTGCTTGGCTGACGTCGAAGTACCTCCTCTCTGGCCTCCTTCCTCGTTTCTGTCTTCCCCCTCGTTGTTGTTGGACCAGCTGGCCTTCAGTGGCGTGAGCTCGGGCGCGATCACATCTCCGTCCTGTACACACACGGGCAGTTAGGAAGGGCCTATGATGCAACACCACCCCTATTTAGCGACTGGCTGCGGCGGTCATGGGTCGAACAGGACAATCTGGGCACTTTTGTGGCCATATCAAATAAGCGGTTGCCATTGACCCCGTGTCATAGAGACGTTGAATGGAAGTTGTTCTTCCTCTATACTGAGCGGGGTGGTACCTGAGGCTTGGAGAAGTCCATATCAATGCACCACTGGACAAAGTGCTTCTTGGCTATCTCCACGCTCGCCTCATCCGTCTTCTTCAAGTACACCCGGATCACCTGCTCGGAAAAGATCTCCGGCAGCAGCTTGGACACCTGGAAGTTAAACAGCAGTCAATGGCCAATGGATTAGGGGGGGAAAGGGGGCTTCTAAAGATTCCATTCTCAGGACGATATATAAAAGGCAGAAAAGAATAGAGACAGAGACCGACAGACATTGAGAACACATTGGGAAAAGGGCGTAGTTCCCTTTAAGAGGCTTAGGGTTCCTGGAAACAGTTCTGACCTGGTTTTTCCGGATCTGGACGGCTTTGGTGGGGTCCCCCTTGCAGTAAAACCTTACGTTGTTTATCGGGTTTTCACCCTTCATCCCATAATCCATATTAATGACCTTAAAATGGAGGATCAGGAAGCGATCAGTTTCAGTCAACCTTGGATTTGTTGTTATTATTTATTCAAATTAAACAGTTCAATGCATAATGAGAGGAATATGTGTTAATGCACCAAATTAGATACCACTGAGGTTAACAATAAAGGTGGCGTATGTGCACGGCCCTTAATTCAGGAAGCCCTTAAATGATTCCTCTAGGGGTACGAGGGCACATATTCACATTGACTATGAAGTCCTCTGCGCGCAGGTTAGCGTCGGGCAGGTACCCCTCGGGCCTGGATTGGGCCACATCTTTAGCCCACTTGAGACGCATCACCTGGTAGAAAAGGGGACGAGGAGAGTTCAGTTCAAATGCTCGTCTGTGACCTCCGTGGTAGGGCATGAGGAGACACCAAAACAGAAACACACATGCACATGCACACACACACACACACACACCTGAGTGACCTCCAGCTGGTCCTTGGCCTGGGTCTGGCCCAGGCACTTGTAGAGTCGTCGGCGACTGATGTTCTCGAGGATCTGTCTGGCCTCGTCCAGCTCCGGGGAAGAGGAGTAGAGAATCTGTTCATACACGTGGTCTGTAGAAAGTGTGGAGGGGGCCGAATACTGCAGAGGTCAGAAAAGAGCTGCAAGGTTGAATCCACGAGTGGGGACAGAGTACAGGGTTAACCACAGATAAGGCCACGCACGGCCCTTTCTCTGACCCACTTGTCCCCCCCCCCCCCGCAGCGGCGGACCTGTGAGCTTGCTGTACGCCTCCATGTCGTCTATGGCCGTGGAGAGCTTGAACATTCGTCCCCCCGAGCCTGGGATCTGGATGTGGGGGTCCGCCTTGACAAGGGCCTCGGTGATCCTGGATGACGACAGTGACACTTTAGGAACCCCTCTGTTTCACACTACGAGAGCGGCGGCGGCAGAGCAGAGGCTACGCCGTTTGCCATGGTACTCACATGGTCTCCACGATATTGCCCACTTTGTGCTGGTAGGCTCTCCTGTGGAGGCTGTTGCGAGTGTGGAACATGTCGTACAGGTTGCCCACTTCCTGTAGGGAAAGCACCCACATTATACGGACGGGAGTGAGAACCCCACGTCTAGCGCGGCCGTTTGGCCTTAACGTTCCGTCTGTGTGGTGGACCGACGCATGGACACCTTGTCTCTGGAGCAGATGTGTTTCCTTCCGTCCACCTCGCACACACGGGCGAACTTGAGGAAGCGGTTGTAGTCAAAGTTGTTCTGGATTCCCAGGTGGTGACAGTCCCTGTGGGAGAACGAGAACGAGAGAGAGAGAGAGAGAGAGAGAGAGAGAGAGAGAGAGAGAGAGAGAGGGAGAAGACACAAGATGAGAAAAACAGAGAAAGAAAACTAGAACAATAACATTTGAACTGAGAAAATGACAGTACATTTGAAAAATACTATTGACGTTCAAAAAAATCCTTCACCTGGCAAAGTAGTCCCACTTGTCCACGTCAATTCCGTTCTTCTTGTTGGCCACGATCTCGTAGAGGAAGGACTTCTCCACCGGCCGGCCCTTGTAGGGCCACTGTCGAAAGAGCAGGGGAGACCCCAGAGGTCAGAGAACTACTGGTGGAGATGACGGTGGGATGTTATAGAAGTCACCTATCCAGGGTGAACAAATCCTAATAATCCTTCATAGAAGCTGAGCCCATGCCCCGCCTCCCTCTCTCCCCAGCACCACCACCACAGCATGCTGTCTGCACAAAGGGATCCTGCAGCTAGGAGGTGTGCCGTAGCGACTGACCAACTGCCCTTGGCGATATGAGGTGGTGTCCAGGGGCCCGGCGATCTGCTCCTTGATGAACACCAGGTCGTCGGGCAGGACCAGGCCGTGCTCGGTCAGAACCTGCTCCAGGCCGTTCTCCTTCACCAGGTGGTCGAACATGGCCAGAGACGCCGTCTCGTGCTGCAGGGAACGCACGCACAAAAACGCTGACCTGCAGTCCAGTGAAATTTCAGCAGCTTCAGCGGTTCAAGCACTTGGCAACAAAAGCGAAACGACCGCCTCATCAGGTAGCGCACCGTTGTTATTTTTTTTTTTTACGGCTATGTCAACAAATTTGCCAGGGCACAAAGGCGAGGAATTTTAGTCTCTGCCAATGGTGGCCGGATGACATATCTGCGGTTAGAAATCGCACGAACATCACCCATCATGCTTTATCAGCGACAATAAGACAGTAATTAGGTGTAATTAAAAAGAGACTTCAGGAGATTAAAGAACCAGTGCTCAAATCCCCCTCATAAAAACTGTGGCAATCCAGTGTCATGATCCAGTAGTTACTAATCGTGAAGTGGTTTCCTACTTTGAAAGGATATCAGTAAATCTTTGATTTCTGCTTGACAGTTGTTGTAAGTAAGTTGTTTTAACCTGCATGTGCGGGCAGGAATGCTACACAAGGTAATTGGTGTGCATTTAGGAATGTGGGCTCTTTCTTTCCTCCCTGCCCTCCATTGTTCAGAAGTTGCGCTGAAACCATGACAGGGGCTTTTAAAATGAAGGGCATGACGCAGCTGAGCACTGCACCTGCTGAAACTAGAGCAATCAATTCAAACCGAAAGAGAGGAGGGTGGAGTTTCTTACTTTCCACTTAGTGTCTGGGCGCACTTCAGGGATGAACATCCCATCGAACAGATGTGAGAAAGGGCCGTGTCCTGCACAGAGGGAAAGAGAGCGTAGGCAACTCAAAAGTAATAAGACCAGAAGATGAAACAATTAGACGTGACTCTGAAAAGGGATGTTTCAGAAAATGTCATCCTACACACAACTCACTCGCTTAAAAGTCTCAAAACATTTAAAATTGTGTGATTTTGTAAGCAAATGTAGCAAGATTTCAAAAGGTACAATATGGAGTTTTTTAATTTCACATAAGGCATCCTCTTATGGACCTTTAGTTTTAATGTAACAATTTTTTTTTTTTTTTTTTAAATGGATTCATTCACATCAGAAACGAAACTTAAAAAGGAAAGGAGAGCCCTGTATGAGAACTATATGAATAATGGATTACAAATCGAATCATCAGAGGTTTTGCCGGGTACAGTACTTCAGTGTGGGCGGGGTTTTTTGGCCACATACCAAGGTCGTGGCAAAGCCCTGCAATCTGCACACAGAGGATGTCTCGACGAGATATGTTGAGCTCTGGCTGCTTGTCAAAAAGAGACCGGACCAACCGGCCAGCAAGATATCCCACACTGGGGGGAAAAAAATAACCATTATAACCAACTCTTTTAAAAAAAACAACCGTCTAAAGGGAACGAGGTCATACCCGATGGAGTGCTCGAAGCGATTGTGCGATGCCCCGGGGAAGACAAAGTACACTCCCCCGAGCTGCTTGATGAAGCGCAGTCTCTGGAACTGGGGGGTGTCGATGATGCTGATGAGAAGAGGGTGCAGCTCCAAATGGCCGTGGACAGGGTCGTTAAAAACCTTTTTAGGGACAGCAACAACACCAGTTTCTGAATTAGAAGTCTACTGGTAGGAATGTTGTATCTTCTCATAAACTAGGCGAGTTCACTTCAGACAGAAATCTCTTTTGCACGAGAGCCCTGGCCAAGAGGAAAACGGTGGTAAAGTTTCTTTCACATCCCTCTTTAGGTGGGCCAAAAGTGACCAATAGAAAATACAGTTGAAGAGGAGAAAGAACACCTGACTGGTTTGTAGTACAATAAACCTTTCTAACAAAAGTCTTAATAGTAACAGACTCTTCACATCAATCACCATCTTTCCTTCTCCTATTAACTATGGCCTTGCTCAGAGGAAGTTGTTCAGGGAAGACATTGTACTACCTTGCCGATCTCTGCCCCTGCTGATATCTGGAAAAGCTTCCGGAGCTTCAGGAGGATATTCAGCTGGTCACTCACTTGGCTATAATACAAATAAGTGATGTTAGACAAAAGGAATCACCCAAATACGTAATTGCCAGTGTCAACCACAGTCAAACTGTGAAAACAAAAATGAGGAATGGCACGGTTTGAACATTCTACCCTCATCAAAAGAGGGTTTCCAAACTTGTGTCAGATATCATCAGGCATGTTGTGGAATTTTGGGAAAGTCACATTTGAGAAAGATAAACAGATCCAGATCTTATGTATAAAGTTTGATAAATTTTTTTACATGATCCGGGACGTGCGGCAAAACGAATAAGTTGATGCCAGTGTGCCATTAGTTGGAAAAGGTTGGCAAACGCTTGCTTATACAAAGTTTGCCATGCAATGTTAAAGGTGGTGTTAGGGCTCTCGTGTCTTACACAACTCCCATCTTCTCCAGGTAAGTCTTGTCAAGCTCTGGCAACATGTCTCCAGTGATCTGTTGAGCTGTTGGATAAAAGAGAATTAGAGACAAAAATAAAAAGTAATTCATGCCTGAAGTGGTTTCCTGCCCACAGCTTTTTCTCAATTTTATTCATTTTAGACAACCAGGTGGATAACCGGCTTGTCATCATGAAAACCAATAATATAAAAATATTGTTTGCTGTAACGATGTTAAACCCATTGATATACAAACAAATTCAACTTGATCGCGAAATATTGTAGTTCCATATTTGTTTACTGGATAGCAAGCCAACATTACGTAATATGGGTATCCGTAAACTTGTAACGGACATTCTAAGAAATTACCGGTTTACAGTTACACTAAGAATTAAATTACTTGAACAAGCTAGCTAACCGATAGTTTTCTGACTAGTGCTAGCTGAAGAACACAAACCTCGGAATATGTCCTCCCATTGCTTCAATCCTTCTCTGTTCAAGTATGAGCAAGTGTCATCTATGTCCCACTTTCTGTAGTCTGTGTTCTGACGGTATGACAGCACAGAGACACGTTTCTCTGGGGTATTAAAATTGTCAACAATCGCAGGATTAGTTCTTGAACGTTTTCTACTTTCCATATTGATAACGACAATACCTGTCAGCCCGACAGAGCCAAAATCATCGGGGGACTAACGGAGGTGGAGACAATATTTCGCGGGAACAATTTATAAACGAATAAAGAGCCGCCTTCTCGTAGTAAGGACGACTTCGTAGGCGGAACTAAATGACGAACAAGTTTTGTTTCTGTGAGGTTGGAGAAGAGGCGGGACTACATTTGAGATTATTGCTAGGCACACTGTTTACTATCGCCAATGTGAATTATTTGCTATCTCTGCGCTGCTTTTTAAACCATGTAAGTCTCACGCTTCTTTTTATTTTGTATTATTTAATACTATTTTTTTTATTATCATTTTAATCGGCGTAGGACAGAGTGTTGTCAGTGTATAGTACATTCTCAAGGCCTTTATTCTGACATACCACAGTAAGTTCAGATAATTCTTGTACGTCTACTTGAGGTACTTTAAAAATATATCTGCCATGGAATTAGTGACTGAAAACAGGTAACAGACTCTTAAAGTAATTTCTGAGTGGTAGTAGCGTTTTGTCGACCAATTTTTCACTTTTTTTTCAAGTTGAACAAGCTTACCCCAGTAACGGAAGTGTTCTTGCAAGAGGAAATACCGTGCCTGTGTCCCCACCAGACCTCACTACTGATCATTATGTCTACATTATGGGCTTCCTTTCATGACATTGAATCAATGGCCTTGTTTCGTTAACCAGACTAGATTGACTTGAATATCGAAGTACTTTTTGTTATACAATCGAACTGAACCAACGTTTTTTGTTGCAAATAATACATCCAGATTATAAAAAAGATTTAATCTTATCAGTCTTGAATCCACGTTTGAAAAGTCAGGGGCCAGTGGCATTGTCCTGTCCCTACACCTAAAATACATGGTATAATGTTATGCAGATGTGCCGTTTGCTCCTGCCTTTCTAAGTGTCTGCACAGCCTTGGTAACTGGTGTCTAAAAAACATATTTAGCCAAACAGTTATGTATGTAACTGTTGTTTTCTCAATGTGTCTGACTGAAGTCAAATGGCTTTCTGCTGCTGTAGCCTATCTACCTCATGGTTGGACATGTTCTGCATTCTGAGATGCTTTTTTGCTTACCACAATTGTACGAAGTTAGGTATTTTTAATTACCAAAGCCTTTATGTCATCGCAAACCAGCTTTGCCGTCCTCCGTGGACCTCTCTCAAAACTGTTAAGACACTGAATATTTTTTATTCTTCATGACCTGCTTTTAATAGAGGGGTTTTGTTGATTGACATAGTAGCATACATAATTGTTTTAGGACACTTTTCTTATCCCAACAAAGGTTTCCCCCACTCACCCACCAATATTAATAAAATGTATTCACATAAAAGTAGCATAGTTTTGTCTTCCCTTGGTAGCAAAAACAGAATTATACGAGTGCAAACTGATTTTGTGTTATTCAACCTAGGGGAGATATAGCTGAACACAATTTTTCTTGGTTGATTAGCCTAGCCAGAGGGCTAGCAGATGTGAGTGTAATATAATTTACAGCTCTTATTTTAGATTTATCGTAATACAATATCCACAAACAAAAAGATGTAAACCGATACAAACACATCTCAGACATAAAAAAAACTTTCAGTCTCAATGAGTATGTTTACTTGTTTAGAGTTTAATATTGTCCAATATGAATATGAAAATATAACTTAGAATTTTTAGGCCAAATCTGGCTTTTAATCAAGGGCACGCGGCCACAGAGAAAGGAAAATTGCCGCCATCGGACATTTTCACAGAAGTACATTATGAATTTCGCTCCCTATCAATAGGAACCTTACTTAGTGTACTGTTGCTAACAATAAGGTTCTTACAAAATTATTACAGTAATAAGTGCTCACATTTATTTTCAGTCTGAAGAGTTTGTGAACCTTCTCTGGAACATCAAAGTCACACCATAGTTTTCGCATGGCCCAGCCAGATGGAAAATACTTAATGTCAAGTGTGGGGAATGTAATGGGGTTTATATTTCAAGGCTTTTTTTTTTGTTGCACTACCTCGTGTAAAGAAACATGATCAGAAACTGCATTTGGCCCAGTTATTTGAAACACACAAGAAGGAGGCCCAGAGCAACACATCGTTGCACACTGTGAGCGTTCCTTTAAAGTCAATCCCTCACTTCCTCAGGCTATAAATACAAATTCATGTTAGTGCAGTGTCATATCCTACTACTATTCCCCTTCCTCCTGTCCTTTCTCTCTCATACAAAGAGCTCCAGCGATGTCCGACAAGCTAGCTCATTAGAAGATACCATGAAAACCAAGGCAATGGCTCCATTTATCTCTATGGCAACAAACCGCCATGTCATGTTTGTGCGCTCTCATCCAGAGTGGGGGAGGAGACGGGGAGACCCAATGGAGGGCCAGGGAATGAGTAGCTGGAGAATGAAGAGGAGGAAGAAGATGGCGAAAGTAGGAGGAGGAGGCAGTTTGACGTAATGGTTCACAATTTGGTCATGGCCAAGTCCTGTAAAATAGAATACATGGTTACACTTAACCTTTAAGGATTTTGAGGGCAGTTTTATATATGAGCAGTTTAATGTGAAATGCAAAGTATAGAAAAAGAGGTTATTTTAAACAGGACAACCAGCTCGTGCTGAGATATTTACTCACTAGCACGCAGTCACAGACCGGCGGTTCAGCCAGATTCCTCTTCTGGCAGAAGAGCACTGCATCGTGGATGCTTGCAAACAGCTTGTTCATAGGGATGGCTCTAAAGAAACCAGCTCTTTCTAGTTCCTCAACCACAGAGGCTGAGGTTCAATACAGAGAGAAAAACAGCAACAACTGTAATCAGTCAGGTCATACCTCACTCTGAAATTATATCAAAAAACATGTCCCAGAATGTGTTCCGCTAAGGCTCCATTGTGACCAGGACCATGAGACTGTTTCTTATTAGGATCTGAAGTAAAGATAAAGTATTTTTTGTGGGTTAATAGAAAGATATGGAAATATTGTTTACAGGCACTTGCCTTGGCATGCTGCTATGTATATATCCACATCAATCTCTCCAAAGTCTCTGACTATCTGAAAGAGAAATGCAGGAAAATAAGTTGAATTTATAAACTGTTCATTGATTAATTACTCCCTGCAAGTGTTAAGTCTGTAAATGATACGTGATGCCTCGCATGTTTCTGCCTTACAAACTTTGAGTTCAAAACACAGATACTTACGTTTTTGAGGGTATTGACAGTGACTGTGTCCACAAAGCCAGCCGTGGAGAAGTCCAGGATGATGCTGTGAACCGACGAACCACAGTCTTTCGCGCACCCGTCATCTCCACTGACCGGGCTCAGCTCCACTGAAATGTCCTTGCAACTCTCCAACTCATTGTTGTGCCCTGGATGGTGCTTTAAAGCACAGTTGGGCTGGCCATTGTCCAGTCTCTCGGTGAGGGATAAGCCTATACCATTACTATCGCTTTCGTGTCTCATTTCTAAGGAGACTTTTCCATTCAGTCCATTCCCCCTGGATTCCTTCTCAGGCAGGATGTCACATTTTGACTGGAGTCCATTTTGTTGAAGGCAGACAAGAGATCAAAGGGGGTGGGGAGTGAGATATTAAGCTTTTACGATTGCCTGAAATCATTTTCCAAATAGCTTGCTGCCTACCACTTTCATTGCCTCCTTATTTTTCTTCTTGGCTTCTTTTATCTTCTCCTTTGCATCTTTTCTCTTTTTGGCCAGGGCCTTCCCACTGTCTATATGACTCTAGAAGAATAAGATTACGTTTTAGTCGATAAAGAAACACCAAAGTGTAGGGTTACGTGTTTTATGATGGTGTTCCACAGCCCCTATACACACACCGCCTGCTGCAGGGCCTCCAGGTACATTTCTGCATTGGCGTAGTA
>JAVQJS010047370.1:0-11922 GCA_036024795.1 Galaxias rostratus | reverse complement strand
TAACCACCCACCCTCCCTTTCCTGCGTCCTTCATCTCTCCCTCCCTCACGTTTTCTATCCCCCTCTCCTTAAAGTTGCACTTCCCCTTTCCTATAGCCCTCCCCCAGCGTTTCTCCCTGATACCTCCACTCACCCCCACACCAACACATTGCTGTGTGCATTCCCTGCGCTCCTTCCTCCCATATCCCAGGTTCCTCCCAAGAAAGCCGCCACATTGACTTTCACTCTCTCTCTTTTCAGTCTTCCCATCAATCCCTCCCATTCCCCTTTCCCCTTTTCCCACCTCCCTTCCTTTCATTTCATTTCCTCTCCTCTCCTTTCCCCTCCTCTCCTCTTCTCTCCTCTCACATAACATCCATGCCATCCCACCCTTTCCCTGCCCTTCCTTCTGATTCCCCTGCGAGGGGAACATACCTCGTCCTCCGGTTCCTGGGCCTGGGGCTTGTCATGATGGCTGGGGGTTTCACAGTCGGGGCTGTAGTGTTCACAGTAGTCATAGGCCGCCCTGGGGTCCGCCACAATCAGCAGCTGCTGGATGTCACCCTGTTTAAAGGAGAGGGGGAGAAAGAATCCTCGTCAGAGCAGAACAGAGTCAGATTATCCTTCTCACCAGACCACCAGTGGTGTTCAGTCATAGCTGAGAAAAACAAAGCAAAGAATGTTTGACTGGACTAGACTGGACTGGACTGGACTGGACTGAGAGGAAGGATGTGGTGTACCAATATTCATGGGCAGCACCCACCCATCATTTACATGTCATTCACATTGTTTTGACATGGCCTGCGACTTTACAAAGAACATCAAAGGTAGGAAATAAATTAAGACTGTAAAAGCATTTCCCAACCATTTCCATGTTCAGGCAGACTGCTTCAGTCCCCCCTATAACATTACAGAGAACAACAACGGTAGGAAATAGATTGGGACTGTAAAGCTGCATGGGATCTATGTCCTGGGATGATACGCTGTCCGTCGGCCTCGTTCCCAGGCTGTGCCGGAGGAATGAATCAGGGCTTTGTCGTCAGACCACCCCTGTGGTTTCCCTCCCCTCTCTGCCTCAGACCACTCACTCTCTGACACCAGGAACGCAGACAGGCCAGTCGACCGCTCAGCCGCTCAGCTAAGAAAACAACGACAAGGGTGAGGGGAGAAACTGTGTCAGGGTTTGGTGTGTGTCTGTGTATGTGTATGTGTATATATGTGTGTGTGGGGTTGTGGGTGTGGGTGCGGGTGTGCCAGACGCTCAAAGGGCCGTGCATTCTGTAAAGCTTTCAGAGAGAGCTATTGTACAGCGAGTCCCCCTTCCTAGCACAACCGCCAGGGACGGCGAGTCTCCTTTCACAGCCCCATCCTGCCTCACGGCCTTTGGAATGGCAAGATAAATAACCACTGCTGTACTCATGTGAAAATATCTGAGGCTGTCTGTTTTCCATGAGCATTTGGAGAGGGATATTAGATCTGCACTCACAGCAAAAGGAAACTTTTTTTTTTCGTATATGATCTTATCCAAAAGAATTTTCAAACCAGGAATGTCTCTTTCCAGAACTGCCGTTGTGACTGTTCACGAGCCCCGCTCCTGACCACGGCAACGCAACCTCAGCCCACCTGGGGCCGCAATCTGGAGGGGCAGGTGGACTTCTACGGAGCTTTCCACGTGTAGACACGGCATCCAAAGCCTGAGAGGGTGAATCAGTGGGTAAAGGACTTTGGCCGCGTGCTGAGTGGAGCGGGCGGGCGAGCCGGGTGGCCCTTAACAGGGATCACATGCAGGCAGATCACACTCAATCACGACGGTCTCCATCTGTAGGAGCTTAGGCCTCTGGAACACGTTGGATATTCATAGAGACCCGGCCACGTCGCGCACGACCAGTAAATCTCAAACTGGCTATAAGGCCAGCTGAATGACAGCCAGCACGAATGAACACAACAGATTTGACATGGTGCAATACAAAGATACACCTCGTGGTTTACACATTCCATGTGGTGGGGTGTCACACGGTACAAAACAGAAAAAAAAAATCGAAAGTAAAGTACAGAGCTGATATAAAATAACTGATTTATTTAGACAGCTTGGCACAGGCTCTTATCGTGTTACAGTGTCGGGCAAGTGCATTCAAAGTAACAGCCAAAGAAGGAAAATAACTATCAATCTTAGGGAGACGTAGCCATTTCACTTTTAGCTGTAGCTGCTCTAGCTTCCCTCTTCCCATCTGTCTTATTGCTTCCCCTTATCTCATCTTTTTTCTCTCTCCGTTTTCCTATCTGCCCGTCTTTCCTCTCCTCTTCCCTCCTTCTCTCTGTCAGCCAAAACCCCTTCCACCTTTCAGTCTGCACGCAACTCGCTCTCATCCACTCCGTCTGTCTGCTCCTTATTTGCCCTCCCTCTCTCCCTCCCTCTCTCCCTCCCGCACTCCCTCCCTCGCTCTCTCCCTCCCTCCCTGCTATCTGTCTCTTGATCGCTCCGCGTCCGTCTCTGTAGTTGTTTATGTCATTGTGTTGGTGGGTGTACAGGTTCCGTGGATAAGACAGAACTCTGTGTTGTTAGGTGGCTGGCATTGAACGGAGCCGCCCAACACACTCAGTAAATAGTAAATAATAATACATTATATTTATGAAGCGCTTTACAAAACACTCAAAGACGCTCAAGACAGGAATCAGCTGTCTGATGTACCGAAGATCTATGATCACAGACCGATAAGTCCATGCGTGTGCAGCAAGACAGACCACACTCACTGCCATGCTATCGGTGAGACCTAACATGAAAGGGGAGCCTGTATTTGAGATACTGATGGCATTTGGCACTATTGACCGTGGTTGATGAAAATCATCGTCCCTGTGGGAAGGAATGAGGGTTTCCCCAGACTAATCCTGCAGAGCACCTGCTGCTCACCCTCTTGGCACAGAATCAGTGACCGGTTAATCCCTGGCATGCAGCCACCTCAGATCCCCGTTAAGCGGGCAGCACCCCCAGTCCTTGGCAGCCCCGGTAACGCAGCCCCGGCGCGGCAGAGCCTGCTGGGACATCAGATGTGAGCCACAACCTTCCCGCTCAGAGAAACGTAATGCTCTCGGAATTCAGATCAAAACGGAGCACATGACTGATGCATAGAAACCCCCCGTCCCCACTCATACAGCCAACAAGCGTTAACTTTGATCAACCACTGTTGGCAGTCATTGACAGGATTGCAATTGTTGTTGTGATAAACAGATCGCTTTTCCATTGCGCATTCCGAATGGAACCATGACGCAATAGCAATGTGGAAGGGTGCAGAGATGAGGTATCTATTGTGTCGCATTCATACGTTTTAGCATTTGTTGAACTTCAGATATAAAACTGCTACTAATGATACAGGATGTCAGATGTTTCTATTTGAAGACCGTGGTCATTTTGATGCTTTGAATTATTAATCATGTCTATGCAATGACATGCTATTAGGGCAGTGTATAGCCAAACTAAAGATTATATTTTCATTGAGGGTCCCTGGACCTAATAGGAATGCATTTAAAAATTGCTTAGAAATATTTCCATAGAAACGGCATTGCAGGGAAGACTTGGGGAAAAACCATGCTAAAGCTCAGAAAGAGACTACATGAATTATATGGGGCAATAATTACACATACATGAGGGCCTGAATAAGTATTCAGTTTTACTTTTTTTTTTTACAACTATGTCCCAAAACATTAAAATAAATAATTGCATAATTGCATTTACCTAATTGACACACCAGTATGTACAGTATTAAGGAAGTCAGAGTACCCGATTTTGTTTTTGCCTTCAAAGGTTTTGCTAGAAAAAATGGGCTGTGCAGCACCCCAAAAACAAACAACCAAATCGACTTCTTTACGCTCGTGTTTGTCATAACATTGTTTTATTTGCAGCCCTAAGATGCACTAAGTAGAAAAAACGAGTACTGTCACGTTTTTTGTATTTTGTCACCGAAGCATCTATTCTCGTGACATCCCCTCTCACTATGTACAGAACTCTGTGTTTGAAGCCCTGATGATTTCTTGTCAAACGTCTACAAGGAACTACCCCGAAGACAACTGAAGGTTGTGACCTACTGTACATGGATGCACCACAGGAACTCTTACAGAGACGTCTTTGGTCCTTTGGTCCTGCTCTATAATCAGGGCGTGTCAGACGGCAAACAGATATGACAGCCTGTCACCGTGGGCTCTGCATGACCCTTCACCTTCAACCATGGAACTGATGGAACTAGGTGAAAGTTCAAACTAAAGACAAGTGGTGCACACGTCAACCCCCCCCCCCCCTCCCCCTCAATGGTTTTGAAAGTGCGCACGGTACAGTCATTGAACACTCATTCATTCAGACCGCCTGTGTTCTGGAGTGTCTTTTCCTCATCTTACTCAGACTAAACACAGCAATCATACACGGGTGAAAAAGAGCAATACATCATTCCAGATCAGCTCGCTGAATGACTAAACAATAACAAACACTTCAAACACACTCGAGATTTTATCACAGCCTTTGTGAGTTTTAATCTTCAGGGTCAGCCAGATGCCATGTGGGCGAACGACAGCTTTGTTTTCTTCCTGAAATTAACTCATGAACTCACTTCAAACATTTGTAAGTATGTCGCCTCGTCTGCCTCTGCAGCCCCTCCCCAATGCACAGCCGTCGGTCAGTAGCATCGGACAGCCAGGCCCGGTTCCCTCACAGGCACTGTGGGGGCCAGTTAAAGGAGGTGGCGAGTGTTTGGTGAGGACGCGAGGGACACATGGAGCTGGACCAAGCCCAGTTTTAGAAATGGGGAAAGGGTGGGGGGGTTGACACGGTGCTGTAAGATCTTATAGGACATGTCAGGGCTGGATGATGAATAGAGTCTTCTATGGTTTTGGAGCCACAGGGGGTCTTCTCTTTCTTGCTGAGGAGGGGCGGTGGGGGCAAAACGAGTGCCGGCAGCTCTGAAAGGGTCTCGTTCACTCACGGTGCATTGCTCAATCCAAGCGCCTCAATGTCCCAACGGTAAGGAGTCACAAATATGTCACTTCACGCACGCATGGGAAGCGTATATTATGCAGCGAAAGAACCCATTTTTCAGTTTGCAGGCAAACTGAGAGAGAACTTAAAACTCAACAACAAAGCACAGCTAACCCAAACGTTTACGTTAATTTCCTGAAGCCTCACACGCTTGAGCGTGGGGGTAGGGATTAAATGGTAAGGACTGTGCATCTAAAGACAAATTCATGTACACACTATTATTGTATTGTGTCAATATATCATGTGCGCATACACACACACACACAGACACACACACACAGACACACACACACACACACAATAACAACAACAACAACACATATTTTAAAAGGAAACAGTAATATCTTGCTTTCGTAGCAAACTCTTGGACAAAACTCTTTAGGAACCTGAAAGGCTGAGACGATTGCAGCCAGTACATCTTGTGGCTTTCCTTTTGGAACAAAAAGAAGACTCGGAGAGGCCCGTTGAGTGGTCATATCTTTCCAACAGCTGCGGTGTCCGAGTGAAGACAAAGCACACGCTGATCACATTTTCCCCTTCGCCTTCATTCCTCTTCCACGTTCCAGCTCCCACACCTGGTTCTGCAATCTACGACAGTAAGGTAGCCATATGCTCTCTACCACAGAAGCCCAAAGACCAGGGAGAAATTTGTTCCACAACACCACAGTCTGCCATGTTTGAGCGGTCCGGACGTGTCACCCCACCCCTTTCTGCTCCTGGGAGCTCCTCTACTCTTCACCCTTTTCACTGATGGTTTTCTATGATACCATAGGCTTATTGACAGTTAGATATAGGGCTTTATCAACTATGCCAAGGCAAATATGTCCATAGATAAACAAAATACATGGCTTTCATGTTCTTAATGCGGAGCTCAAATCACCCAAACGCTTAAAAATACTCATACTAATTACTAATTTGTGGTTTACAGTTTGCTATCAAGACTGTGGAACACTGCAGGACAGGACACAACAAAATAATAAGCTACCAATGGATTAATCAGGGGCTGGGTATAAGGAATTTACACAAACGTCGGTTAACTGACCATCTAGCTGCTCTAACTGCTGAGGTGGTAAAGATAAATGAATGTGCCATGTCAGTTTTACTGAAAAGACTATAAGGCTAAGTTGCAGCTCAGCGGTGTTGAATCCAGGCAATGTCCAGGCAACATCTTTCAAATATCTTCCACGATCGTCAGATTCTGAATATTTAATACAAGATCTGTGCCAAGTGTTAATTGGTATCAATAGCAAAGCTATGGCCAAACAGAGAAGTGCATCACCTTCAACATGTGCTTCTAATGCCAATGAAAGTTGTTCTCATGCTACTTTCTTGCGTAAAGAAATTCTACATATTTAAAGAACTTAAAATAATTGGTAACATAAACTCCTTGTATTGATTCACATCAATGACTATGTAAAAAAATATTAAATAAGGGTAAATATTTGCACACAATGTATATGCCCGTTCACATTTAATATGATAAAAACCTTCGCATTTCTGACTAACGTCCCATTTAGCGTGAATTCAATATTTGCAATTTGTATAGAGTCACCCTCTGTCAGACCAATCTAGACTTGTCAAATGGCTGGCCACAATGAGTGACTGGAAAACACATTAAAACACATAACTTCTAAACTGCCACACAAATAAATGCCATGGTTAATAAAGAAATAATAAGCACCCTGTATAGTTTTGTTGTATATAGTATCAACATGTTGGCGTGCTTTGAGAGCAAAAACTTGTGTGCACACTCAAACAATCTCTAGGAGTATAACTATTCTGAGCTAGTCTTTGGACATTAGACACAAAGTGTTTTTGAGTGAGTCATTAGTGCACCGTTTGCTTACAAATAGCCAGATTGCAATCAACCAAGCCAACGCCATTGGATACGAAATGGAAATTGTGGCAGTTTGAAGAAAAAGCTGAGCGCTCACTGTTCAGGCCACCACAGCATTACTAGCAGACAGACTCCAATGGAAACCACTCTCTTATGTGCCAACAAACTCTACCCCTGGGACAAACAAAATAATTTTCTCCTCTCATTGCTTCCAAACAGAGAAAAGCACCAAATTGCTCTATAATTCTAACCCATTTAGCTTAATCTACGTTCAAACAAAAAACACCCACAAAAGGCAAGAATTGGCCTTAAAACAAAATCGAAAATATTCTTTGTGAAAGCCCAGTGCTAAATTGAGAGACAAACTATTTTGGTCAAAGTTGGGGTATAATTAGATGCCTTCATCCATTTTTTGTTTACTATTTTAAAATCCATTCTGATAATCTTTGATTAATAATAATAATAATAATACATTATATTTATAAAGCACTTTTCAAAACACTCAAAGACGCTGTACAAAGTAAACAAAAATAAGCAAAACAAGTCGCCGGTCCATCACAGGGCCAACACAAAGGGACAAACAACAACTCGCATATTCACACCTACGGACATTTTAGAGTCACCAATCAGCCTGCATATTTTTGGACAGTGGGAGGAAACCGGAGAACCCGGAGGAAACCCACGCAACACGGGGAGAACATGCAAACTCCACACAGAAAGGTCCTTGGGTCAGGATAAGGTCATTGACCATGCCCAGGCCCTTCTCACGGCGCAGCATTCCAGTGTTGGCGGGCTCTCCGCCATGCCTTCACCAGCTCAAGAGGCCAGTGCAGATTCTCAATGTCTCCAGCAACCACTGGGTAAGGGCAAGTAACATTGTGCAAGGTAGGTGGGGTGTACATATTTAATTCGCTAAGTCAGCACAGAACAGGACAAACGAACGTTTGAATAAACGAACTGCATTTATACAGTCTGGTTTCACTCCCTTATTAATTTCTGTCATCTACCACCCCCCAAAGCAAAACCCCTCCTTCCTCTCTGATTTGACAGATTTGCGTACCCAGCTTTTTGCCATCTCTCCTTCCTCCTCAGCAACTTCAACTTCCACTTCGACAATTCTGACTCCAAACCTGCAGCTGATTTTTAAGACCTTCTGAACTGCTTCAACATCACCCAAAATGTCAATTTCCCCACCCACATCCGCAGTCACGTCCTGGATCTGGTCTGCACCACTGGTCTCACAAGCCCCAAACTCCCCAGCCACAACCTCCGTATATCTGACCACATGGATATCACACTATACATTGACATCCCTCTTCCCATCCATAAAAACAAACGCACAATCTCATTCCATAACCTCAAATCCATTTCCCCCTCTGCTCTTTCAGCCTCCCTTTCTACAAAATTGTCAACCTCCCCTCCCTCGCTGTCTCACAACCCCACTAACCTTGCCACTTTCTATAACAACATAGTTTCTTACTGCCTAGATGAACTTGCTCTAACCAAATACAAAACAGTCCCCTTCACTCACACAGCACCCTGGTACACCCCTGTAATCCATAAATTGAAATCCCATAAACGCTGTCTTGAGAGAATGTCCACTAAACTGGTTTAACTGTCCATCTCCAAACCTACACAACCTCCACAGACTACCTCCAACACAATGAAGATCCACTCAATGCAGCCCGGTCCAACTTCTACTCCAACCTCATACACTCTGGCGCCAACAACCCCAAAGCACTGTTTACCACTATCAACAAACTTCCTAAAACCCAAAGACAATACCACTTCATCTTTTACCGTCAAAAAATGCAAAACCTTCCTGTCTTTCTTCACATCTAAAATCGTCACAACCATCATCAACTCCTCCCTTACCTCCTGTTCTGTTCTGTAGTCTCTCACGCTGGCTGACATCACTCCCAATGTCAAAAAACCCGGTCTCAACCAAGACATACTTTCTAATTTCCGCCCTATCTCCAACCTGCCCTTTCTGTCTGAAATTAAACGTACCATAGCTGCACAAATCAATCTCACCTTCTCTACAACAATCTGTTAGAACCATTTCAGTCCGGTTTCTGCCCTAACCACAGCATTGAAACAGCCCTCTTCAACGTCACAAACAATCTCTTCTCCTCCGACTCTGGGCACCTCAACATCCTCCTGGACCTCACAACAGCCTTCGACACATGAACCACTCCATCCTCCTCTCCCACCTATATAACTCATCTACATCACTGGGTTCGCTTTCTCCTAGCTCAAGTCATTCATCACAAACCGTCAACAATTCATCCACATCAAGAACCGCTCCTACTCCAATGGTGCTTGGTCCCCTCCTGTTCATTCTTTACCTCCTCCCCATAGGAAAAATCATTCGCCGCCATGGCCACCACTTCCATTGCTACGTCGATGACACTGAACTTTACATAGCCATCAACCCCGCAACATAATTTTCGCAAACTTAACGGTGAAAAATCAGACATCATCGGTCCAAAAAACTTCACCAAATCCACTCAAGATTTCCACCTGACCATAGAAACCACAACACTCTCTCCAACCCCACACATCCGCAACCTTGGCATTCACTTCGACTCCACGGTGTCTTTTGAACCTCACATCAAGCAAATAAAACGGACCGCCTTTTTACATCTAAAAAAACATTGCACGACTCTGCCCATCACTGTCCTTCGCCGCTGCTGAAACCTTCATACACTCGTTGACCACATTCAGACTAGTCTACAGCAATAGCCTCCTCTACAGCACCCCATCCAAAACTCTCAACAAACTACAATATATTCAAAATTCCGCTGCCTGCCTCACCAGAACCCGATCCTAAGACCACGTCAGTCACCCTGTCCTCCAAAACCTCCACTGGCTCTCTATCCCGCAGCGTATCCAAGTCCTTCTCATCACACTCAAAGCCCTCCATAACCTGGCCCCCTCTGACCTGCTTCACTGCCACTCCCCATCCCGCTCCCTCCGCTCCCAACCTTCCCTTCCACCTCTGTAGGACAAAACTTAGAATCTGACAGACAGGTAACCGTCGCTGCCTCCACCCTCTGGAACTCACTCCCACAACTCATTTGTGACTGCTCTGACCTCCCCACCTTCAAAAACCCGCTCAAAACCCACCTTTTCAGAACCGCTTTTAATGTTTGATATTTGTTTGCTTGTTCTTACCCCCATATGATTGTTTTGAACGTTTAAACTTAGTACAGCGTCATTGCTTATGAAATTTTATAAGAAAGCGCTTTATAAATAAAAAGTATTTTTAAAAAGGTATTATTATTATTACAACCATAGACCCAAACGATGCTTATTTTCACTTTCAGTCATCCCAGCACATGGAAGTTCCCTAGGTTTGCGTTCAAAGGTCAGGTGTTCGAGTTTCAGGTTCTCCCCTTTGCACTCTCACTGGCACCCCAAACATTTACAAAATGCGCAATAATTACAATAATAAAATAGTGTGCAGACACAAGGGAGGAGGCAATGGAGTACACGGGTATTTAGTCCCATCTAGCCTCCCTCGGTTTTGTGGTGAACTGCTAAAAGAAATGTCTTATTCCCTCCCAATGCTAAACGTCCTTTCAAATAACCATAAATGCGTTTCTCTCTCCCGGAACCGCGACCAGACCTTTTACAAGTATCTGGCCATTTTTTCTCTCCCAACAGTGGCAGCCAGTGTTGTGCCCTGCAATGAGGCTGGCTTTATCCCTGAGGGTCATCACTTGCTGCAATTTGGAGCTACTGCTAACAGGCACCCTATTGAGCCCTGTATTACGATAGCGTGTAGTGACAACAGATGCCTCGCTCACAGGATTGGGAGGCATCTACGAGGGATGTCCTGTGAGCAGTCCAGGGGAAACATCTCAACAGTCTTCACATCAATCACCTGGAACTCACTCACAGTCTTCCTGGTGCTAAAACAGTTTCTCTTGTTGCTAAACCTCTCCCCTGAGCTCAGGTTGGTTCTGTCACCAAGTCTGCCCACTTCCACCTGAGAATCATCTCCAGACTCAGAGCATTAATAACTGATACAACTGCTGAAGCCTTTATTTATGCATACAATGGTGGGCAATTGGGGCATCAAATAAAGCCCTAGATAGGCTCCACTAAATTTAGAATTCAGCTACATGGATTCCAACTCCCTCTAAACCCTGGCAATTTTTCCCTCTCACCCTCCTAAATCTACATTGGCTTCCCATCAAATTTAGCATTTTCTTCAAAATTGTCCTTCTCACCAATAAATCTCTCCATGGACATGCCACTTCCTACCTCTCTGACCTCCTCCAACCCTAAACGTCTTCTCATACCCTCCACTCTTCTGAGACTGGTCTCCTCACCACCCGCAAATCCAGACTCAGTCCCATGGGGGAAAGAAAATTTAGTGCTGCTTCTCCCATTCTCTGGAATTCCCTTACCGTGATTACAAACGCTGACTCCATCAAAATTTGAGCCCACTCTTAACTTGTTATCTTTTACTTGTTATATTATGTATTTAAATAATGTATATGTGTTTTTATAAACACATGTATTTATGTATGTATGTTAGAGCAGCACGGTGGCTCAGTGGTTAGCACTGTCGCCTCATCCAACAGGCTGAGAACAATTGGGCGTTTCTGATACATTTTTCAAGCAGCAGCAATGTATCTTTTGTCCAATCATTTTTATCTGTCAAATGTAGATTAAAAGTTTAGATTTAAAATCCTTAATTACAATATTAATTATTATATTACATTGTTTCCTTACGATGCATAAGCAATCTTCTTATTACTCTAGTATACTTTGAGTATAACACCTATCCAAGGCATACCTAAGGTAAATCATGTATTTTCTACAACTCCGAACAACAGATGGTCAAGGTGTGCAATCTTGTTTGTAGTACATGCATAATCAGTGCCAGATAAACCCCCGATCGGGAAAAAAAATGCATAGTATCTCAGTAAAACATAGGTCCTATTGCAAGGTCATTCATCATTACAAATCTGCTTATTTAGCGCCCAAAACTCTCGTCTAAATAGGCTTCTACAATTTTCCCTGCCTCTCCCCACAGTTCTCGTCCAATCAATCTTGCAAAAGTCAAAACTCT